>JAOEGS010009451.1:0-37628 GCA_025447755.1 Corythornis vintsioides
AATATATTTTGAGTAAAATTAAACAAATATAATTATTTGAACCATATCTAGTTTAATATTAAGAAATATGATCTAGCTTTAAATGAAGGTGAAAGACTATTCCCTACCAGAGGATGGATTTAAGAAATGTAACAACACAGTCTGAAAACCTGTATGTGAAAAATTATATAGTGTATGATTTGAAGGCTATACCTTGTATTAACCAGTATATTGACCAGCAGAATTTTATAGAATGAGAAATGTAAAAGTAACTACTTTGAACGGTTTAACTAGAAAGTCAACAGCATCTGAAGTGGTAAACTGTTGGTTTTATAGAATGGCAGTATAGTTAAAGAAAAGACTTGTCAAATAAATACACAGTCTTGTGACATCTAAAGACATCAAATGATTATTTTTAATAGTAATGGAAATGTTCAAAGAATAAATGGCAGTGGTTTTCTTCTCTTGTAATCACACAAAGAATTATTAGTGTTGAAGTTACATACCCATGTACTACAGAATGCAGATGAGTTACATGTGGTCACCCAAATATGCATATCTCACTCTAAGTGTTTCTCCACAAGTTACTTTTTTGATTAAATCACATTAAAAGAAAGAATTGCCATTCTGAGTCCAAGTACTTTTGAGTTATGTTGAAAGACTATGACAAAACAGCATTGAAGGCAATTCATTGCCAATTCATTTCCATTGTTGACTCATCCATAATAGATATAAATCTGGTATTTTGGAACACTTATTTCAAAAGGGACTCTGTGTTCATTTGTAAAACAGAAAAAAATCACTCATAAACACTTTTTCTTTTGGTTTTTTGATAACTAATGACTGATCTACATACCACCCAAGCTAAAATAATCCCTTGATATTTCCACCTTTATCAATAAAGTTAAGCATGATGAACTTCAGGGTTTGGGTTTTTTTTTAATAAGAATTTTTTTTTTTTATGCCAATGCTGTATGAAATTATTACTATTAGAAGTATCAAGAAAAGCAGACTGAGAAAACACAACCATAGTGGGAATCATATGTACTGTAAGCACTAAAAGGGTAAAGGGCAGTCTGGATTTCCTGATGGAAATCCATACCACATCATATATATATAAGAGCATTTTACAAGATCCTACACAGTTTTTTATTTAATTTCACATTCTAACTTCACATTTTATATTCTTCCAGCTATTAAGGGTTTTAAATAACTTGCACTTATTGTGTATTTTGCAATTATAATAAGGTTGAGCAATTATAGAGAGATTTTTTCCATTTATTTCTAATTTAATACTTTTCCAAAAGCATGAAACCAAAATAAAATCTTTGCAATTCTAAAAGAAGGAGAAAGGGTGCAAAAAGCCATTTCTAAGTAGATTAAAATGGTTGGTCAGAGTTTCTTATCAACCTCCTCAGTTTAAAAAAGTGAGAGTGGGGGACGGAAATCTACACTGGCATGCAATAGTGAAACAGAGTACGTGTCAAACATATATACCTAACAAAAAAAGAAGATATTAAAATTATGTTAAATATTGGTTAAGAATGGATCTCAGAATTGTTGCTATTTTGGGGCATGAGTAATTATAGACTGTCTCCAGGGTGCTCCAGTCTCTGAAGTGACAAAAGCTGGCTCCAGATTCAGGCTTCTTCGGATGTGCAAAAAGTCAGCCTACCACTTCCACTGACCTCCTGCAACATGAGCATCCTTTTCCTATCTTCTCTTCACTAAGAGCTCTTACTATTTTCCATGGACATTATTGTCATCACAGGTTTGAGGCAACTGGGTTATGGGTTTCCATCTTTGTTTCTCACCACACAGATCTATATTAACTGACAGTAAATTAAATTTATTTACCCCAAGTCAAGTCAGTTTTACCCATGATGATAACTGGCAAGTGATCTTCCTTGTCTTTAATTCAAGCCACAAGCTTTTCCATCCCATTTTCTCCCCCTGTCCTGTTGAGATGGAGCAGTAAAAAAAGCATCTGGGTGGGCATCTGGCAGCCAGCCAAGATCAACCTACCACAATATGCTAAATAATTAAGAACTTAATAAAGGAAGATTGCAACATGAAATTACTGATTTAAAATACTCTATTTGGAATGTAAAAGTTAATAATAGTAAATGTTTATGGACATCCATCATAATGTTTATTTTTCAGTAAAATCTGTAGAAATGTAAACTTTCACAGTAGTTTAAGCATGTAAGTAAAAGTCAGATACAGTATATTTTTTAAAAGAAGCCTGATGAATCTTAAATGAAGCTTTTCAACTAAAATACCTGGACATCTAGAACATATTTGAAAAAGCACAAAAAAATGAATTACATAAAAGTGTTGGATTTGTTGTTATGTTGTGGGGTTTTTTGTTGTTTTGGGTTTTTTTAATGTAGAGGAATTTGTAGAGGAATTGTAACTTAAAATATCTTTTGGACAGTATTTGGAATAGCACAAAACTTGAGATAAAAGTGGAGGAGTTTTCTTTTAAGACCTTCACAGTTTTGTCTACCATGAATAAATATTTCCTTAGATTTACAGTATTTAAGAAATACAGTATTACTCCTCAAAACTTTGGACAGTTGCCCCATCTCATTGCTGTAGCAATCTGGATAACTGAATATTGAACCTGCCCCTTAAAGATTAAACAAAATGTTTTAAGAAAGAAAATGAAGCACTAAGGTAGTTTTCAAAACAAAACCCCATCCATCTGTTTGCAATAGATTGCAGTAGTGCCAAGCTTCTAGCTTTGAAGTTTCCAACAGGCTGTAACTTAGGTAAGAAAACTGCAGGCCATTCTCTTCCCTAATTTTTTTTTCCACTAATCATGAAAGGTTTACTGTATTATTTGGGCTGTCAGGATATAGAAAACACAGTTGCAACTTACTTTCTAATGAAGTAGCTCAGTTTGCCTTCAGGAGAAACCCAACTCTAAATAAGGTAGGGTCACTGTTTCTGGCTGTGGTGAAATAACTAGACAGACATGTTATTGTGGGCTATTGGTCTAGGGTAATGGAGGAGTATTGTTGCTCTTTGGAGATGGTAGGTTCTGTCATATTTAGCTTGGAATGTCTTATGTTTAGCATAGATTACCTGTTGTGAAGAACAGTAAACTCAGTAGTATACTTCATGAATGCATGTTTGCTTAACACATGTGTTGCAGTTATGAGACTCATTATTACAAATTATATGGCATCCAGAACTGAAATTATAAAGTATAAATTTGAAAAAGAAAAAAAAGTATTTACTTCTAGAAAAATAATCTGTACTCAAGTAACATACCATCTGCAGGGACTCAGAAATGGAATCAGGTACTGTTGAAAAATAAGCATAATTGGTAGCTTTCAACTGTTTCCCTTAGCATTTTGAAATATACCATCAAGGAAAGGGGAAAGGGGAAAGGGAAGGAGCGTGGCTGTTAACACCTTGACCTGCTCAGAAATATCCTGTCAACCCTGAAGTCAGTATGCAATATGAGCTATTGGAAGATCACACCATTCTCTATTATCCTTTTACTGATGCAAGAAATTTGCCAAACACTGCATTCCTGGGTTGTCATCCCAAGTGAGACAAGGTCTTGAATACATGACATCTGGCTGCCTGCCTCTTCTCCTATGCTTTCTGAATAGCATATGGACCTCAATGCCAGAAGTATGTCTAAGGCACTAGATCAAGCAACACCCTTACAAATTATGCAGTGGTTAGCACATGATCTCCAGAGCTGAAGCTGAGGAAGCCTCCGGTGGAGCAGAGGGGAATATTATTTGTAGTTCTAGACCTCAGCATTAATCACAACAAGGTCAGACACAAAGCAAACCCTATACATTTAAATGATTCAGAGCTATCAAACTGAGCTTGTAATGCTATGTTTTTACTATGGCTGTGCATGCTTTTCCTCATATAGCTTGTCAGGCTCACAGGCTTGTTCTGTCTCTGGACACAAGTCCTTGCTAGCAGTAATGGGTTTCCCCCAAGCAATTGTTAGGCATCTCCCACCAGGAATTTCTAATATTGACTAGACAGGTGGGTCACCAGCCATAAACTTGCTTTGTATAGCACAACAGGATGTAGGAAATAAGACTGAAAGCAGCAACCATTCTCACTAAAGGTCATTTGAAAGCTCATAAAAGAATGCCAAGTAAAATTTTTATTTTAAAAATTCACATTTTGATAGAACATTTTTTTCTCACTAAATATTCTCTCAACTCAAGTGAAAACAGAATATTTTTTTTCCTCACATGTCCATGAAAATAGCAACCACTGACCAAAAACAAGCACAGAAGGATTTTTTTAGTAGCTGCAGGCAGCCCTCTTTGCATTGTGACATGCCCAAACCAAGTATGTACCTCCTGCACTTGAGAATGATACAGAAAGGGAGCATCAAACAGTTGCTGTGGCTTGGAAACTTGGAAACATAAAAGCACACAAACATGACCATCTATCAATACTGTATGTTTTGCTTGAATACGGAGAATAATAAATGCACTAATAAGTCACAAGAATTAGTTCTCAGTTTAGGAAAACCATCATTTGGGAAGCTGAAGGACTGATTGAGGGGATCAGTAACAACAAAAAGCAACCAAAACCAGTCTATTTGACTACTCTGAACATCAGATAAGGTCAATAAAATGGTCTTAGCACAGTTTTTAAGGTGCCAAGAGCCTACTCCATAAAACTGTTAGCATTAACTGGTACTTCTTACTGGTAGTCTCAAGAGAAATGTCATGGATGCATACCCAAACTTCTGAAGTTTGTATATATTTCCTTTACACACAACAGAAATCCAAGTCAAGAGGCTGCAAAGCATCTGCACAGTTTTGTTCTAGGATGAGAAGGTAATCAGAAAGATTCCTGAAGACTGACTTTTAATTATTATCACTACAAGTATATGAGGCAAGTCTTTGGCCAACAACACCTTTCTTATTTTTAACTAACAGGCAAGTTTTAAAACCCATGTGTAGAGTTCAAACAATCTCAGTCATTCATCCTCAGCTGGACAGGCAGAGTTAGAGACTTCAGAATCAGGGCAAGCTCAGCTATGAACTATCTTCACACAGCCACATAATTCAAAGCTGAACTGGGGTGATTATTGATATAATATGGAATTCTTGAACATCATTCAGTCAGAGACAGGATGTGGATTCATCATTGCTCAAGCACCTTCTAAGTGAAAGGCAGTATTAATGAGTCAGCAAGCAGGGAGCCAAGTTCTCCTGAAGGAAGTCAGCTTTTTAGCTAGACTGGTTTATTTACTTTGTACTTAACCTGCTAAGATCTAAAACAGGACTGTGCAAAGCACATCCAATTGTTAAGAGCTTTCAACGAGGTGATTAATTTCTTCTTGCATTCCATTTTGCCAAACAATAATTTTCAGCTAATAAATCTTAGGGGTCTTACCTTGGCCCCTGTGAAGGCAAGGCAAAATTTATCATACATTCCAAGGAGTAAGACCAAAAAGCACAAGAGTTTTGCAGTGCAAAGTTTAAAGCATTCACAGCAACAAATCACTATTTCACTACAAAGGAAAAGTTCTGTTCACTGACAACTGCAAAATGCAATTACACTGCAAATTGCAATTACATTCACAAATCTAATTTAACAACAGCTCAGCTTTTGATCACAGCATATGGCCTGACTCCTCTGCTTGCATATCCAACTCTAGTCAACAAAATATTTTGGAAAAATGTATCCATCTGTAACATATGGAATTAATCCTGTCACTTAAGCTGGGTTTGTCATCATAACATTGCAGAGGGAGAGGCATTACACACCATACTAAATCTGCCTTTCCTTTTTTCTTTGTTCTTTTTGTGTAACTAGCAGGACACAGGAACTGACATCCTGAGAACAGCAAAAAAAAAAATTCCTGAGCTTCACTTATTACACCAGATAAAGGTTTTGAGATGCATGGATATGAAAGGAGAATAAAAGGAATAGAAAGGGTAGGAAAAACACCTCAGTTTAACTTGGGAAGGTAATTAACCTATGTACAGGGAGATCATTTGTATTCTGATCTGTGCAATTTACTCACAAAATCTTTTCCTCCTCAAGATTTAAGCCCACAGGTCAGGCTGTTTTCTGCAATTCCTCATTTGCAAGTAAACTAATAAAAAGACCCTTTTTAGCTTTTGCAATTGCAGGGAAAAAGGACCCTGCAAAGAGCCACCTAATGTAGAAAAAAATTAAATTAAATAGCACCCAGTCCTCAACTCCTCTGCTTTGAAAAGGGTCTCACACTGGTAGTCTTGACTCTGACTTTGCAGACCTTCCCTGAGGATGAGTGGAAGAACTGATGTGGCTGATTCAGAGTCTTGACCTTCCCTGCAATTCTACTGAGAAAATCATCTTTGCTCCAAGCCCTACCTCAGGCTGTTGCTCCTCTTGCATCCCTGCAGTGTAGGCTTCTTTTCACCAACCGCACAAGACCTGCAAGAAGTGAAAGGAATGGGAGAGAATTAAAAATCAATAGCATAACTCAGAATATTTAAGAGCTGTAAAAGGGATGGGGAAGCAGAGGAACCTCTACAATCTCTAATAAATCAGAAAAATAATGAAAGTGGCCAAAGATGCAAATTACCAACTTTTCAACTCTTAAATCCCCAGAAACATTCACAATCCCCAACAGCCACCCCCACAACAAGAGGTTAAACTGCCCAGTTTGTTTCTTGAGTTGGCTCTAAATCCAGAGCCCAGTCCTGTTCTCACACACACTGACAGTATCTTGATAAACAGGGTGAATTTGCCTTTTCTGCTGTCTTAGATTCTGCAAAATGCCTTTTTCCTCCAGATGACTCAATCACAGAATGATAAGAGCACCAGGTTGAAAAGAAGTTCAAAGATCATCTGGTTCAACCTGTCATGCAAAAGCATGATCTAGACAAGGTGGCCCAGCACCATTTTACTGGTACATGGTGATAAGGACTCCCTAAGCCTTCCTTTCTCAAGATTGGACATGCCCAGCTCTGTCATCCTTCACTCATACAACAGCTTCCCAGTCCTTTGATCATCTTTGTGGCCTTTCTCTAGACCTCTCCAGTCAGACCACATCATTTTTCTCCAGTAGGGACCAAAACTGAACAGAGGATACCAGGTGTGGCCTGACAAATGCTGAGTAGAGTGGGATACCAACTCCTTTATCTCTGCTGATGCCTTTGTTGATGCAACCCAGCATCTTGTTGGCTTTCTTTGCCACAGCAGCACCCTGGTCACTCACCCTTGCCTACCAGGACCCCTGCTTCCCAGCCTGTGCTGCACTCCTGGATTATGCTTCCCCACCTTACACTTGTCCTTGTTGACCTTTAGAAGGTTCTTTGTTCTCCACTTCCCTGCTCAGTTTGGTATAATCAGCAAACTTCATCAGGGCACATTTGATCCCACTGTCCAGATTACTTACAAAGGTGTTCAACAGCATTGTGCAAAGTTGATTTCTGAGACACCCCACTTGGGACAGGTTGAAAAGCAGCTACATGTCATCACCTATGGGGTGTGGCCAGATACAGGGTGGCTGTCAAAAAGCTTTCAGCAATAGCAAAAAAAACTTGCTCAACTAGATCAGTAGTTTGGTCTTGTCTAAACAAGCCACATCAAGACAGTTTTCTTGGTTTTTCTTTTAATTTTTTTAATTTATTTTAGGAACATCTGTATCTCTGGGACTTCACCACTACAAGGAACAGCAGAGCAGTCATAGTCTTAATGGCCAACTAGAGCCCCACAGATTATCTGATTTGCATATGTTTTCATCTCTCTGTTTACAAATATTTGCCACAGTCAGAACATCAGCAAGACCATGTGTGTGTGAAAAACCCTGGCAAGTGGGTTTGAAAACCCCTAGTGAATGGTTTCCATGTCTTAGTTTCAAGATTCCCCCTTCCATCCATCCAGCTCAAGTCCAGAAGGTCTCCACAAAGCTGTCAGAGTGCTGTCATTTGACTTTGATGGTACTCTAAGGAGATTGCACAAGATATGGTGGTCATTTTTGCTTTATCTCACTCAAATTGAAACACTTGAACAAAGTGGTTTTTTCACTTCCACATTTTAGGTTATCTCCCTCTAACCTGTTTCCCTGTACATGTGAACAGAATCTTAGCTACAAGGGGTGAAGGGGCAAGGTGAGAGGGGACAAAAGCTGGCTGGCACCTGGGTGACAGCATATCCCAGCACAAATGGGATGGCAAAAGCTCCCCCTGACCCCACATCCCCCAAATATGATCCCAGTTCTGCATCCTGGTTTCCCCAAGCAGGCAGACACAGCTCAACAGCCCTGAGGAAATACCTTGACAAATCAAAAACTAAACACTGCCAACAATCCAAGTATTCCACTGGATTTGGGAAGTTTAAAACCAGGATTGTGCCTTCCCCCTTTGAGCCATCAAGGAAACTTGGATGTCAGGTTAAACTGAAATGGCAGGTGAAGCTGAACTGCTCTTTTCTGCTTCAGTGTTCCCATGATTTACATGTGGTGAGAACTGCTCTGAAGAAGGAGGAAACCCCTGCCCTGAGACCCACAACCTAAATGGGGACACACCAACCCAGTGACACCTCACCCCAGAGAGCCTGGGCAGACTCTGGTGGTATTTGTGGGTTTAAATGAACCCAGTGCCTGTTTTTGTCCTGCCCTGTCTCTGATAGACTGGTTTAACTGCAATAAACCAGGCTAGAGAGCAGACTCATTAAAAAACAACCTTTTTCTTTCCAAAACCAACCTTTTTCCTTCCCCCCTACCAAGGCATTTTAAGCTCAGATGACCAAGCAGCTGCAGAAACAACTGAAGGGACTGCAGAATGCAGAGATGGTGAAACCAACACTGCCCTCTGAGATGCTTGTCCCACTACACCACCAGTTAGGGCTGCATCAGTACCCTTGATGCTCAGCTCTGCCTTGGCTCATGTGCCAACTCCCAGAGCCTTTCTGCCAGTCAATCAGCTGGCCACAAGTACAAAGTGAAGTTCTCAGCTTGGTTAAGGTCTGTTTGGGGGGGTCTGAAAACACATCTCATCTGTGGGAGTGCTTTCAACAGTCAACTGCAGGTTTCAGCTAAAGAATAGACTGCTCTACAGAAGCACCAAGTGACATTTTAACAAATCCCATCCCATTCTGACCACAGAGTAAATGAGGGGAGGGAGGGAAGGCTTCTCTGAAGTTCACTCTTGCTTGCTGGCACTGCTTTCTAGCTGGAGAAAGCCAAGCTGTTTGTTCAGTGTGGTTCCCAGCTCCCTCTTAGTGAGGTTGCAGCCTCTGCAGGGAAACCACAGCACAATATCACTGTGAGAGACTGGGCAGCCACACTGGCAGGCACATCTGTCACCACTCTCTGCTAGATCTTACTCTCAGGTGCTTAGCAAGATTCAGAGGAGGTGACATTTTCCACCTGTTTCTGGATTTGATTTTATTCTCCTTAGAACACGCTCAGGAATTCTGGTTATTCAGTCAACATTAAGAAAACTTACAACTGGTTGTCAACAGCAAACTGCTGTGAAAACCTGAGTGTGTTCAAGCTCTTGAACAGTGTGAGTGAAAACAGGGCCAATTCAGAGAAAATCCTGCCAACATCTCAACTTAGATCCAAGCATTTCCAAATTTAAGAGCTTGGTTTTCCTTAGAGCTTGATTTTTCAACCTGGCATTTTCTTCTTGGTGATTTCTTTTTGTAATTAAAGTTGTTCTCTGCCAGAGAGCAGAGAGAAATTCAACCCCAATTTGTAAAGCCACAGGCAAAAGATGCTGTTCAGAGAATTGTGTTCCATAATACATGTTGTACCACAACATCTCAGCCTCGTGTTGTTCTACTTTGCACAGGATTTGGCACCAACCTGCACAAACAAACCCCTCTCCTCAGCTGCTCCAAAGGGTTGCAAAAGGCCCTCAGGAGATAAATCACACACTGAACATCTCACATAGTGCATTTCTTTCAGGCAAACTGGGAAATGCAGCTTCTAGGCACTCAAAGATCAGAGATCACAAAGTATTTCTAGTCTCTTATCTGCCAGGAGATTGGCTTAATATGGGATTCATTCCTTCTTGTTGAGAAAGCCCCAAGAAAATTCCTGGAGCCAAAATTAACAATGTCTGACCTGGCCCCTTATGATCCAGAAAGATTTGGTTTTGCCTGTGGAATTTTCTTTAAAGGAAAACTTTCTTGAAAGGATTCCTTGAAGACTGAATTCCAATGAAATCACTTTTTTCCCCTGACAAATGGAATTCTTGTGCTTGGTTCATTTTTGTTAGTCCTAGGGTGCCTGCCATTCACTAGGTAATTAAAAATTTTCTTAATGTAGAAGTATATGAACAAATGAAGCCCTTTCCCCAACTCTTCAGCTACCTGGGTAACCAAACAGGAATTTTTGAGACCACCTATGAACTGCAAACCTAAAATGGAGCCATTACTCATCTCACTGATAGGCATCTATTTCTTTCCAGTCTTGTCCTGACAGCACATGCAGAACAGTCATTCAGACCAGCATGATGGAAAAGGGGCTACATTTTTCCTCTGCATTTTGCAGATTATTCTCCTCTCTACATTCAGAAAGGAATACACAGGTGAGTGGAACATCTCCTAGCAATGCTTACCCTGCACAGTGGCTGACAAAAGAAGAGTGAGAGACCTCCCTGCCATGCTATTTCCCAACAGTCCTCCAGCTTTAATAAAGTAAAGCAGCTCCAGCAGAGCTTCCCCTTTGTGTGAAATCAGCTCATGAACCACTGGCTCATTTTTCATCCTGGGTAGCTTTGGCTGCCCAAGGTGTTTTGGTTCTAGCTGCAAATTTAGGCATCTGAAACTCTCAGCTCACAGGCTCAAAGAGACAAGAAGCACACTCAGGAGTCAGGGGTTCTAGCAAGGCAGGTTACAGGCACTGGAACATGAGCTGCCACTGAAGAACAAATGCCCTTTCACAGCTCACTTCTAATGGTTCAGGGAGGAAATTCAAGCAAGACAGAGGCTGGACAGGCAGTTTATTAAGCTATCCTCCAGCAGGACTGAAATTCTTCCTTCACTGTCTTGTCTAAATTTGCTTCCTTCAGCTAGTGCTTCAACTGAATCGATAAAAAAGCTTTTTTAAAAACTCTTATGCTCCTACCTATAGAACAACCTAGTCAGCTACTCTTTAAAAAGATTTTTAATCGAATGTTTTATCCCTTCTGAGCCATATAGAAATTCAGAAGCAGCATTTGCTTTCCTCAAAATGTTGACACTGCAAGAGGGAAATAAAGTTCTCTGCAGTTTTCTAATTGCTCTGTGTGTTCTACATGAGAAAGAAACTAAGAGCCACAAAACTACAGCTTGTTTCACTTCTGTTGAAAGGGAAAAATCAACATTTTTAATGTTTGTCCTCCCTCCCCCCAAATCTAAATGCAGGTCTTACTGCTTTGGACAGTTACAGTGTTCACTAGCATTGCAGGAGGTATTCCCACCTCTCAGTATTGTGCTCCTCTTATTGTAGAAGGAGCTAAGAAATATGAATATTTAAACACATCTACAAACCTGACCTCTGGTATCTATACAAGCAGTTAAGAGGCTGATGGAGCTTTTGAGAATTTCAATTCTGCAGTGTGCATTTTCCTTTGTTTTTAACCACTGGTGTTCAGAAGATGATCTCCACACACACCCTAGGACAGCAGTTCCTCAGTAATGTGCAAACATCACCCAGCCTTGCTCCTCTGGAGTCACTGTGGGAAAGATGAGATGAGGAAAGGCTCAGGACTGAATGGGCTTCAAGAGCAAGCTGTTTGACAATAAGATGGGCACTCTCCAGTGGAAATACAGCAGACCCCACAAAGGCCATGCTGTAACCCAGCCAGAACTGGCCTGCACTGGACCTAAGCCACGGGCACATGCACTATTGCACCAACAGCCTCCTGCCCCTCTAACACCAGTATCCCTGGCCAGAACACAGCTCAGCAGGAGTTGTAGCAATAAAAACTTGCATGTGCTGCATGTTCCTGTTCTCCTCTAAACCTGCAGCTTCACTGGGAGCAGAGACTCAGCTGGTGCAGCCCATGTGCTGCAGGCTCATGTTGCTCACTGCCCATTAACACGGCCACTTCTTTTATGTGAACAAGACACACACAGGAATACTTTGCAAGACAAGTTTTCTTGCACTGACAAACCACTGCACTCATTGCTTGCTGTCTGGAATACCAAAGTACCTTCCATGCCTAACATTTAACCTACTAAGAAGGTGAAATCAAATCCAAGATGTCTCAGCACCATCCTCTGCAGTGGAAGCAGAACATTTAAGGTTGATGAGGCTTTTCCCCCAATGCTTATGCACAGAAATCTTACTGTTTACCAACAATCATCAGCTCCAAATGGTGTCTGTTTTCTGCTGATAGACTGCTGGTACTCCCAAGGATGCCTCAGCTGAAACCTGACTGCCAATTCATGCAACAAATTCAGAAACTGAAATGTATTTCAGAATCATCACCAAGGTGCCCTACTCTACATATTGCACAGATCTCTTTTGACAAAACCCACGCCTTTGAAACCTAACTGAGCAACTGGGGCTGTGATCACAGATGGTTGTAGATTGTGGCTCTGGTTTCTCATGACTCAGAAGTTCATCAATTTCAAAACACAGATTTTTATTTATTTTTTTTTTACCCTCTGAGCATCATTGAGCTGCTCCTGCAACATGAGCTGTGCTGATGTGTGCAGCCTAAACTCAAGCACCTGCACAATGGAGCCAACATCCACTTTGGAAGCCAAATGATAAGAGACAACTAAATTAATTTTGTTTGTAAGGAGGTGTTGGAAGATGAGAATATCTGGCCTGGGACACTGATGCACTGAAAACACATTTATCTTCATCAGTGAAAGCCCAGAAGGCATTTTCCTGTGCATTTTGTGGTTTTGGAAATCATTGCTGTTACAGTGACAAGTGCTATGAGAAACTGGGTAAATATGAGGTGAATCAGGATGCTAATGCAGAGCAAAACTGAGGAAAACACAGACCAAATCCTTACTGCTTTATGAGGCTGGAAAGAGGTTGTTAAATTTAGAAACATGGGACAGAGAGACCAAAGTGAGGTGGCCCAAGTCTGGGCAGCCACTCAGAAACTCTGTCTTAGATCCCACACACTTCATTCTGCACATCTTCTCCCTCCAAGCCATTCAAAACTACCAACCAAGTGACACTTCTGATTCTGGGAACCCCTCTGCAAAAACACTCCCAAGCAAAGCAACAGAAAAGGAGCAGAGCTGCTGCATCCACAGTTTCTGGGGAAAGAAATTCTGCCATGGATGAGTAACTAGTGCCCTGGAGGAGACTGGACTGTGGTCCACAAGAAGTCATTTTGAACTCCTCATGGATATTTATTCCTCATGCCAACAGCTGTCTGCTGGGTCTCAGGAGTACAGGCAGACACATTTTCCTATGAACCCTTTTAAATGCAAACCTTATGATGGTAAAATTGAGATTTTTGCAGGACAAAATAATTTTGCTCCCCAAACAATAGCTGGGAACAAGATGATCTGTTCTGCTTCAAAATCATTAGGTGATCATAACAGCTGAGAACATGAAGGTGACGTGACACTGGCCTCAAAAGATTCTGTTTCCATTCCTCCAGGGATCTTCAGAGGTCCTGCACAGGTGACTGGAGAGCTTTTTTTTGTTGACTAAAGCTGAGGGGTGGGGGGAAGAGGAATGAAGCAGGAGGAGAAAACAACCCCTTTACCTCTATTTTTTTAAGTAGGAAGGAAAAGGGTTTATCACCAAGTGTATAAATGTTTTAATACTAATCCATAAATTGCAGCTGATAATAAAGTTACATGTCACTGAGTCATTTTGCTGGCAGGAAGAAAATCCCAAACAACATAAAAATACTCCTACTTGGAGAGTTCTGAGTTCAAATGCTCATGGCATCCCAAAGTTGAGTGGCCTTGCACAAGGTCTGACATCAGAAATGATTCACACTGGCAACCTATTTGCCATTACCTATCTAGTAATGATCATTATCAATGGAATTATTGGCAAGATCTAATAATAAATTATCTAGGGCAGGCAACTGTTGCTTCTAAGTCTTCCCCTGGCAGGACACAGCCACAGAATCCCTCTTTCCTACTGGCACTTGCTGGGAGAGCACTTGAGACAGCTGTAGTTACACACCATTCCCACTAAATCTGGAGCACACTCCTCTCTGGCCTGCTCTCATTTTTTTTTTCATTTTCTAAGACTGCTCCAAATCTCTCTCTTCAGTTTTCTCAAGTAGTAAGGAAAAAAAAATGATGCTTTCTGAAAAGTACTGATGATTCTCCCACAAATCAAGTGCCAGCACCACTGGTGTTTTATTCCCAGCCCTGGTGGCAGCAGCAGTGTTTCATCATATTTACCATATGGAGGAAAGAATGCACTGAAAAATACATGCAAATTTAATTTGGGGCAACTCTAGCACCAAATGAAACAATATTTATCTATAGTTAAGAAATAGAAATACATTAAGACACCATGAGAGCTGTTTAAAATCAGCAACTCAAGTCACCAAAACTTGAAAGTCGACTGAAAGCTACAAACAGCAGAGCACAAACCAATGCACACACTCAGAGCAGTCTTTGCAATTAATAAACTCATTTAGCTTAGGATAATTCAATGTACATGTGTTACTCTGCTGCATAAGGTCTACCCCCTGCTAAAATATAGCATGAAATCTGAAATAAAACAGATCTGAACTAAAATACAGCATGAAATCTCTTAAATCTCTTGGTTTGTGGGGTTTTTTTTTGTGGATTTTAATGTATTTATTTTGCTTTGCTCTTAGTTTTCCAAGAAGGAACACATGCCTTAACAAGATGCACCGATACACATCGCTACAAAAGGAAAATGAGGCCATTCTTCCAGGCACCTTTGATACCTTTTAGGACTATTACCGACACCAACACAAACACAATGTAGCTGCTAAGGTTTAAAAGCCCAGCCTCTCGCTTTTCCAACCCAGCAGCAACCGCTCAGCGCTTGCAACTTACCAAACTAAAACTTCTCTTTCTTCCCGAGATCTAACCGAAAAGAAACACTTTTGTTGTACGGGTAGCTGCGTTTTCCTCAAGAGAACAGCACAAGCTATGCCAGGGACACGAGTTATTTTCGAGACCTGGTTTAATCAGAGCTATTTTCAGCCGAAAAATTCAGAATGGCCATTTCACAATTACACGTGATGCACAATGCGGCAAGTCTGAAAAAGTCACCGCTGCTTGGAGACAGAAAAAAAAAAGAAAACCTGGGAATCCTTGCTTTTATTTTTCACGGCCAAAGCCACAACCAAACCCCACGTTACTATCACAGAGCACCTAGGAAGTGTGAAGCAGCTCGGAGCGCTCTGCCCGCACCACGCTCCGCGAACCCCCGAGTGAGGAACGGGCCCCGTGCAGGCAGTGGGAAGATGCAGCCTCTGCTGGAACCACACACGGCTCCGAGACCTCACAAACGGCCCCAAAAGGCCACGTCTCCCCACGTTTCGTGCCCAGCTGGCCGGCCAGCAGGGCGGGCCTCCGTGCAGGGGAGGAGATGGGCACCGGCCCGCCGGCCTCCCCTACCCGTCCGGAGCGGGGATTTACGCTTCAGGCTCCCCCCGCTGCGAGGCCGAGGAGCTCTCCCCGCCGCCCCCGCCCAGACAGGGCCCCTCTGCCGCCGTTACCCGCAGGGTCACCGGCGGGGCAGCGCCGAACCGGCCCCAGCCGCCCTTCCCCGCGGACGCCGTTCGCGGCGCTCCCGACCCGCCAGGCCCCGGGGAGCGTTTCCAGCGGCCTCGCCCCGCGCCCCGGCCGCTCTTCCCTCCCGAGCGGGGCCACCTGCAAGAGCAGAGCCGGCTGCACGCCAGGGGGGGCGGGCGGCGAAGGAAGGCGGTCACGCCGCTCACAGCCCGCTCGCCTCCCGCGGGGCACCGGGCAGAAACGCGACAACCCCCTCCCCGCTCTCCCTCTCACACACACAACACACACACACACCCGGACCGGGGCTCGGCCCCAACATGGCACCAACCGCCGCCCGGCTCGGCAGGAAGCACCGCGGCCGCACCGCCCTCCCCCGCCTCCCGCCTCGCCTACTTACAGTGCTCGTCGGTGGGGCCGGGGGGTCCCGCAGCTAGCTTGGGCGCTGCGGGAGGAGGCAGCAGCAGCGGCGGCGGCAGCGCCGCAGAGCTCCGGCGCCAGAGGCACGTTAGCCGGCCAACATGCTGCATTAGTCATTCATACCGGGGGGCGGGCCCCGCGCCGCAGGGCACCCTGGGTCTCGTAGTCCCTGCGGCCTCCGAGAGAACGGCGATGAGCGGTAGCTGGCTGCGGAGAACTACGACTCCCAGAGCGCTCCGGAGAGCGCACGGGCCGCGGGGCCCGGCAGCCGCGGGGCTCCGCCCGCCTCCTGCCCCGGCGCGGTCGTCCTCGGCCGGTGGCCGCTCGGTGGCGGGGGTGGCTCGGTTTCCTTGCCGGCTCGCAGAGGCTGTTTGAGTCTGTCTGGATTCCCTCCGCTGCCGGGAATCGAGCTTCACCTGTTGTGGCTTTGGCGCGGTGGCCGCCACATGGGCACCGCTGCGAGCGGTGTGGAAATGCCCAGAGGCGTGAAGGGTTAGGAGAGAACCTTACAGCGTGGGACCGCTCGGGGTTTCCATGCGCAAACACGCTGTGGTTACGGGTCTAACGGGGATGGAACACGCAGGGAAACCAAAACTACGTCAGCTCTGGAGCCTGCCTGTGGCTTCCTCTCCAGCAGTCCTGCCGCTTACTGCTGCTCTGCTGTCCATCTCCCAGTGGCTGGAGAATAGTTAATGTTTCACCCACAAAACCCCAGCGTGTTGTGCTACCCGTTCAAGCACAAGCAGCATTTGATCATACTTCAAATCAACAGGCTGACACAAATACTTTGTTGGTCAAGAAAACATTTCTTTTTTTCCCAATAAAGATTGTCAGGAGTTGGTTATAACTACTGATTCATTTCTGAAATGGTCTCCCTTTCCCTGCTTCCCTGTTCTGCTTCTATAGGTCACAGCTCAACAGCTAGAACACCACTTTTATCTGAACATGCATTTGTTAGCTAAATACAGTTTAATGAGGACAGATTTGAAGGTGCATTTCCTGATCTTAAATATTTTACTTCACAGACATATTCTAGCCAGGGTTAGCTTAGGGTTGGAAGGACGTGGTGTCTGAAAATCAAGGACAGACATGTTGAGACCGTTGGGAATTTCACTTCCCGTTTCGAGTGACAGTGGCTGCAGCTCGCTGTGAAACCACAGAGCAGGCACTTGGTGCACAAACATCTGAAATAACATCATAAAATAAAGGTTTGAGTGATTCAGACCTTCACTGCTGGCAAAAAGAGCCATCCAATGTGTCATAGATAAGGAAGAACATTAACTTTGGGCGTTTCCATCTACTGCAGTCCACAGATTGCAAATGCTGCTTTTATTTATTTATTTCTTCCCCCAGAACTGATCAGCAGAGGCCACCAAGAAAGATGGGACACGGTACTGGACAAGAGCAGGTTGACTGCTGGTTTGGGGGATTGTGCTACAAGGGTTTCTTGGCACCAGGGGATACCCCTCTCTAAGAACTGCTGTTTGCAGATGCAGCTGCTCCCTGCTGACCAGAGCTGCTGCTGCTGAGTCTGTTTCTAACAGCTCATCTGGGCATCAGCTTTGCCCAGCCACAGGCTTTCCATGGCACTAGATCCACCACGGGGCAGTAGCACAGCAGGCAGGCAGTAGGTATAACTGTGTTCTGTTGGCCATGGCAGGCAGGGAGGCCAGCAGGCCAAGGGAGATGACTCTGCCTCTATAACCCACTCTTGCGAGCCCCCTCCTGGAGTACTGAGTCCAGCTCTGGGACCTCTAACAAAAGACCAGTTGGAGCAAGTCTAGAGGACAGACAAAAATATGATCCCATTGTTTTCTGAAGCATTTTCACAGAGGGCTGCAGTAATTGATGCCCTGTTAATTAGCAATTGCAAGGTGGGTCACTGGTGTCTGCTAAGTGGCCTTGTGTAACATATGAATCTGGTTCTTAACATTTATTTTCAATACCTTCTCTGTCTTTTTCTTTAAATGTCACCACTGACGTGAGATCGTTTTGAGGTCAATTGCAGAGGTCAGTGGTGAAGAGAAGGCTTGGCAGGTGATTCATGGATTTGTTCAGTGTTTCAACTCTGCTTAAAATTTTTTTTTTTTTTTTTTTTTTTTTACTGAGAGCCTCACTGAATAGTTACCAGCCACAGCATGGTATATATGAGGTATTTCTATAGTGTAGAGTCAGAAATGTTCCTTATTCACATGACACATCTCTTAGGTTTAGGTGTTTCCAGGATGGGGTAGGAGACAGGAGGAGAGATGGGGTAGGACACAGGAGGCACTTTTGGCCTCCCTCCTGATCCCTTCCCTCCCTCCCAACCCTCATCCTTCCATCCCTTCCTCTTTTTTTTTCTCTTTTTGTCTTCACAAGTAATTTTTACATAAGGTTTCTTGGGAACTTGTAGCAGTGACGGTGACATTAACTACTCAATTGTCTTCGGCGATAGTAGAAAATAGAGACTCCAGTGCAACACTTGAATAAGCCCCTGGACAGATTGCTGGGAAAGTGGAGCCACCGGGAGCCACCGGGCTGGGCAATTCGCACGGGAGGCAGGGAAACGCAGGCGCTGCTGCCCGGCTCGGCAAAGCACGCAGTCCAGGAGCCTGCCGGTGCTCAGGGTGACGGGGAACCGTCCCGGGGGTTGTCCCGGGGGTTGTCCCGGGGGTTGTCCCGGGCGCAGCCGGTGGCGGCCCGCGGCGGGAGGCGGGAGGGGTCGGTCGGGCCCGGGCGGTTCCGCGGGGCTGGGGCTCCCTCTGGCGGCCTCTCGCCGTCAGCGCCCCTCGGGGGAGAACCTCCCCCGGCCCCTCCAACGCTGCGGTTTTCTTTCCTAACGTGATTTTCGGAGAGACCAACCATTGCAGACCGCGAGTGAGAAGAAGAAAGAGCGGTAGCGTGACCGGTAGCTCTGCAGAACTTACTTGACCTGGAATAGAGACGGATTTATGAATGATGGAGCACCAGGTTGGAAGGGACCAACCTCAAGGATCAGCTGGTCCGAACTCACTTGGCAAAAGCAGGGTCTAGACAAGATGGCCCAGCGCCCTGTCCAGATGAATCTGAAGTGTCCAGTGTTGGGGAAGCCACCTGAGGAAAATAATAATTTTTCCTGAGGAAATAATTCCAATGGCTGATTGTTCTTGCTATGAAAAGTGTTCCTCTGGTGTCCAACTGGAATCTCCCCAGGACTAACTTGTACCCATTACACCTCCTCTCTACCAGGTGATTTCTGGTAAAAAGGGAGTCTTCATTTTCTTTGTACTCTTTCAATACTGGTACATGTTGCTAAGGTCTCTCCAAGCCTTCCTTTCTCAAGGCTGGACAAACCCAGCTCTCTCAGCTTTTCCTGATATAGCAGCTTCCCAGTCCTTTGATCATCTTTGTGGCCTCTCGCTGGACTTTCTCCAGCCTAACCACATTTTTTTTTGTATAGCAGGGACTAAATCTGAGCACAGGATTCCAAGATGTGACCTGACAAACGCCAAGTCCTCATTTCAATCTCACTCATTGCGTTTTTGTTATCATTCAGAAGCAGCATCTGCAGGCCAGCTGTGATACACTTGGCAGAGGAGGTGGAAGGGCTACACCCCCCTTTGTTCTTCCTCTTCATCGTCCTCTTCCTCTTCCCCTTTCTATTAAATTAACAGCTGACCTGCACAGCACAACACTGCAAAGTCGAGGCACTCCAAGCAGCAGTAACACAGCTTGGGTAGCAGAAGCTGTGTCAGTGTAGGGCTGTTCTGGGGGTCATTTGTGTGGGAGGCATGTGGAGTGAGCACCGTGGCATTGCTGTGACAGAGATTGGGATGTGAAAGACACACTCTGGGCTCTCCTCATCCAGGGAGAAGGATCTCCCAGGAGACAAGTCAGAGACTGTGCTTCTCTACGGGAAAGGCTGGAAAAGAAGGCAAAGCAGAGATGTGCCACTGTGAAGGAGCTGAGCATGGCACAAGGTAATCTTCCTGCTCACTGGGGGAAACCAGAAGTCAGTCCTGTAACAGAGCCTAATGCCTGTAGACATTGGAAGACAAGGAGAAACAATTGAGCTCTTCTATATGGTCTTGTTTCTATACAGGAACAATTAAATCTCACACTGCTGTCTTCAACTAATAACAGGCTGGATTAGAGTGAGAGAGAAGCAAAGTCTGGGCTAAAGCCAGTTTGCAATCCCTAATGCACACTACTCTGACTCAGCTTTGAAAGCTGTGTGGCTTTATGGGAGATTTTGGGTGTAATCCCTGTCAATAAATAAACAAATGAGTTGAAGATAAAGGCTGGGTTATGAAGTGCTGAAAATCACTGCTGATGACAATGTGAGATGTGGATACAAGGAATTAAAGGCTGGATCCAGAACCTTGTATGGAAAAAGCTGGTTTAGCAATGGGATTTTCCTGTTAAATCCCTTCCTTCTCACAAGCCTCGGGGCACACATCAAGACTAACAGTTTGTCCTACATCAAATGGAGGTGGGGATTGCAAGAGCAGGGTGCTGCCTGCTCTCCACTGACTCCCTGGGGGATCGTTCAGAGCAAACAGTTATTTTGTTTGTGTAGAAGTTAATTTGGAGTTGGTGGTGTGGTGGCTTCAGGTCATACAATGTCACTTATGGGGAATTAATCAAAGTGCTGTAATCAATTTGCCTGCTCATCAGATCTATTTGCATGACACTATATGTGTCCATGAGTTCAATTAAGTACAAGGCTTGAACAACACAAGTTGCCTGGAAAAGTTTTATCACACCTTAGTGGCTCCAGGAGATTGCTGTGAGTGGTCTAAGGCTGGAGAGCATCAATACTGGTAAACATAATATTTCCTTCTGTTGACACAACTGATTAAAAATTCACACTTATGATTAAAAAATATCAAGCCTGGCACATAGTTACAATCCCTTTATTACTAGTATCTAGAAATACTCTGATTTATAAATCCCAGCTGCTTTTGCCTTGAGAGATCAGATGGGAAAAATGCTTAACTCCTGAGCAGTCTCTTCATAATGCCTTTCTTCTGAAAAAAAATAAGTTGCTAATAAGATCATGAAACCACCTTAATGTTACCTTGTGTTTGTGTACGTGTTTTGGTAGCAGGAAACAGTTGTACAAAACAGAATCAGAACCTAAAATCCAAAGTTATACCTGTTATTTTATTACTTCCCATGGATTTGAGACAAAATGCCAGTTCCTGTGCCTGTGTCCTCTAACTCACCTTGAAATGAGGAGGTACAAACTTCGAGGAATAAAACTTGTTCAGTTTTTCTGCAGAAAATCCTGGAACATAAGCCTAAGAGGGAAGAGAAGGAGAAATGCTCTTATGTGCTTTGTTGAGCTTAAACTGAATATATGGAACTGGGCATTCCTGAACATGCTTGTGTGATCTGAACACAGCAATTTCACCCTAAGCCAAATGTTTTCTGAGGAGGTGGAAAACTTACTGGGGAAACAAGGGCATTGACTTTGAAAAGGGAAAAAAAAAAAGAGGTGAAAGCTATCATATGATCACAATGGACAGCTGCCTTTGACCTGCCTGTGGTCCTTGTGGTTTGAAGATTTATCACCAATCAGAGTTTAGTTCTCCTCATGAACTTGTGAGGGTTTATGCAAATCCATCCCACCTGGTGTGCCAGTGGCCTAGAAGCACTTCTAATCTGTCCCTCTGTCTCCAGTGAGAATCTAGCAGCAATAACTTCCTAAACCATTTGCTTAAGGGCTACCTGTTCCCCACAACAAAATTCCTCTATCCAAAAAACTGAATAATGTCCAGTCAGGTTACTGAATCTGCCTGAATTTGCTGCTCTTCTTGGGAAAACAAAACAACCACACTACTAAAAGTGTGTGATGCCTGTGACCTGGGTATTGTACAGAGTAAATGGGTTTTAGTGTGGCACACCAGAGTTAACAACCATGTCTTCTAAGTGTTCTAATAAACACATTGACCAAGGGCTCCTTTGCTATCAGTAGGTGACTGTGAAATAATACTACTTAGCTGTGAAAGAAGTAGATTTGCTAAGCCAAGGCAGAGGACTCTGCAAGCCTGCAGATGGTAAATAACAGTGCCAAGAGCTTTACTTGGCATGATAAATGCCCTGTTGATGTATCTCAGAACTGCCATGACAAAGCAGAACCATTTGTGATACAAAATATTTACAAGCAATTGTAAATGCCATTTAACCCATTTAAACTGGGAACTTATCTTCACACATGGAGATTACTCATGAAAATTTGCTTGGACTAGATGATCTTCTAGGTCCCTTCCAACCCCTAATATCTAGGAAAAGTAAAGTTCTTCAGGAGCAAACATCTTGGGGATGATCATACTGACCAGAAATGTGTTAGAGAGCTGTGATCTGCTAGCTAAATCTGCTTTTTTTTTTCTTAAGTACTTTAACTATGCAAGAAGATGAAGGGGGTGGGTTCCTTGGTTGTGGTTTAATGAAATGTCTACAGAGCTGTCCTAGGAGAGGTGAAGGGGGCAAATTAGAGATGTGGCAGGTGAGGAGACCATCTAGGTATTTTGAAGGATGGTGGAAGTTATAATAAAGTTCCCATCAAAGTTTACAGGTCTTGATTCCTGTGTTTACTCTGGATTTGCATCAGCTCAATACTACTGTACTCAAATTTGGGCTTGCTTTTAATTAATGACCTTACCAGGCAATGAAGAGTTAGGCTTTATATGCCTAAAGGTATGTTCTGCTGTGTCTACTTGCTTAGGAAGAACTCAGATATTGCTCTGTAGCTTTAGCTCAAAGATAAATGGGTGTATTTGTAAGATGCTGTAAGGATGGATTACTGTATTTTTTAATTTTAGGGATGAATAGGCATCCCTGAGATGACTTCAACAGTCCTTGTTTCTCATCAACTGTAAAGCAAGAATTGTGTATAGTTAAAAATTCAGTGTGGTGTGTGGTTTGCCCACAGATTGCTTCCTTTAAATAAGGCTTTCCTGACCTTTACAACAGGTAGGAGTGATGCCTCACACTGGATGCCCAGAGAGGTGGCAGATGCCCCATCCATCCCTCAGGACATTCAAGGATATGTTGGATGGGGCTCTGAACACCCTGATCTAGTTAAAGATGTAAAGCTTGCTTGTAACCAAACATCCCTGATAAAATTAGGCCAAGAAGTGGTTGTGCTATGCTACATGACTCCCTGATTTATTTTGGTTTTGGATTGGCTAGTCCATCATCAGTATAATGGCATTTGTTTAAGATAAGACAGGAAAAGGGGTTTTAAGAAGCAAGGTCTTTGATTTTCAGAACCAGGAAAGGTGACAGAAAATGATACCAAGCAAGTGAAAAGCAGAACAGATTGTTGCTCCTGAAGGTCTTGGAAATCTTCCTTGTATATGAAAATCTGTATTGGGAAGTACAGGTAAGTAGTATAGAAAAGATTACTTGCTAAGTACACTTAACTGCTATGAATCTGCACACTACATACATCCCTGTAAGTGAAATATTAATACCCTCAGCTCCTAATATAACAGGTGGAAATGGAGAATTAGTAGTAGTATATTTGAATCTTTTCAAGATCAAGCATAAAATCAATGTTTAACCTTGTCTTGTCTTCCCACTGTTCCGTGAAATGAAAAGCCTAAAGTCTTACTTCTTTCTTAACTCCTCTGGCATGGTATTTTGGCACCTCTTTTTCCCACCTATCTAGCCTGAATGTTGTTTGGATATACTGGACATACCTAATGTTGTAATAATTTTCTGTGAGCTACCTGGAAAGTGCATTGAATTTTCCTTGAGAGGCTTGCTCAAGGCATGGATCATATTATCCTCTGTAGCTAAGGGGAAACTAGAGCTAAAATTAAATGCTGTGCTTTATTTTAAGGTTAAAAAACATCTTAGAAGTAAATCATTAATCCCAAGGAGCTCTGATCGTTGCTATTAATAGTAAAGTAGCTGATCTATACTAGAGATTGGATACCCAAGTTCCTAAAATAAACTCAGTGTGAAAAAAATAGCACTCGTGCTGCTACTGTTGGTGAAGTGCATGCCAAGAAAACAGCAGCTGAGTTCTGCCTCAGGACCAGACTTGCTGCAGGTGAAGACATCTCCTGGCCTGTTATGCAAGCAGGCAGGAATCCTTCCCAGTGCCACTCTGCTCTGCTCAGTCTCACTGATATATTTATCCAATATTTCCCCTGGGATCAAGGGTTTGCAAATGGTATTTTATAATATATTAATTTTCCCTGGAGGGCCTTGCAGCTGGAAGTGGGTTGTGTTATGAAAAATTAACACACTCCCTTCCCAGAGTTAATGGGAAGATCAAGGGGAAATTATCTCTTCTTCCAAGTCTGTATTATTTTCCCATCCAGCCTAGACTCACACCGTGTCCATGTGGTGACTTCTGACTGTGACTTCTGTTCCATTTGATCCATTAAAATAAAAGCATCATTCGGTTTTTGCATAAAAATGATTTCAATTGGATTTTGAAATCTTTCCTCATGCTGAACAACTGCTTTTCCTATTAACAGTTCTAGTGAATTGAGTGGAACTGAATTTATGGTATAAGTGCTCACTCGACATGCCAATGCATCACAAAATGAGAGTTTAATAGAAGAATTCATTTTGTTTTGTATTTCCAAGGATCCCACCCAGTAGGCATCTTGTCCATGGGAGGAGATCACCAGTCAAGAAAATACCAATAATAAATAGAGCATCCAAAGTGCACTGGTATAACATCAGCAGGACACTATGGTGGCATCAGAAATGTTCTAGTTTCCCTCAAGGTAAATAAATGCAGGTGCTTTGGCAGCTGTAGCACCTCTCTGTGAGTCATGACATGAAAATCTCATCCAGGTGTCTAAGGAAAGCACACTAGTGAACACTAAACTAATACTGCTTTTTTGAAGCTACACTTGCTACCTGTGTTTTTACAGCAAAGCTCCTAGCTATCTGATCTTGCTTTCTGTGCCAGTGTTACCTCTTGTTCTTGTGGCCATGGCTACCTTAAATAACCATGAACTGGGGACCACAAAAGGACTCAGTTTCCCTGAGAAGCCACGAAGGGTCCCTGCATTGTTCTCTCTGTTAGGGAAATAGTTCAGAATTGCCAGTGTAAACTCAGGCAAAGAAAGTGCAGACAGAAAAAGATTAAAATCAGGGAAGAGGTGTAACACTTCAGGCATGGCCAAACCAAAACAGTAAGGGAAGAGGGAAATGGATGTTTTCAGCAGACTGCTTCCTTGCCAAACAGCCTTGCAAAGCTCTGCCCAATGAGCAATCCACTGTCACCCACACATCTTTCAGATGCTCTGGTTGGCAGGCTTCTCCTGCCACTAAACACCAGTTTTCTCTGTGATGTATTTGCATTTTCCAAGGTCACTCTCACTGTGTTTGCTGCCCACGTTTGTAGCCACTCTGACAACCAGCACTGCTGCCCTCACCAGCAGCTCTGGCACTTGTGAAACCTCGTGGCACTTCCACAGCACTTTGCTCTCCAGAATGATGTGTCACTTCTCTCTGAGTATCATTTCTCTTTCACTGAGTTGTCAGCACACATCTCATACACAGTATCGTGAGCATTTATTCACTGGTAGGATCCCATGACATTCTTGTAACAGCTTTCTCACAGAGATGTAAACACATATTATGGTTCTGCCAATGTCTGAAAATCAAGCTATTCTAGTAAGATGATTTTTCAGCCACCGAAGCTGTTCCATCATTTATGGCTTCACATGCACTCAAGGAGACCCATTCTACCTCCTTTACTTACCCAAACAGCTTGTGTTTCTTAATAAAGAATAAATACATTTCAATGATTTTGCCACATTAATGCTTTGACAACTATCAGTTTTTTGTTGAATATGAAATGGATGTGTTAAAACATGGTATATAAAACACCTCCTGTCCTCCCATGATTCTGTTACAGAAAGAAACCAACAAAACATTTTTCTCATACTTCCACATTAAAAATTACCATTGGAAAACAATTAAATCTCAGGATTCAATCCCAAAGGAGTCCAATAAAGATATGAGCAACTGGGTACTCTGACCTGATTTTTTTACTATGCAAACTAAACACCCCAATTTCACTCATAGATTTATCAGTGGAAATTCAAATAAGAGCAGTATTGTCACAGGATAAGGAATTGCAGAAAAAAAACCCCAGAGACTGTTTGACACACACAGTGATCCAGTAAACTGCACGGGTCTTTCACACACTAATGAAGCTGCAACAATAAACATTTTATGAAAACATTTAAAAAAAATCAATATAAACATTTAATAGCTCTGATAGCATGTTAGTATATAACAAAAATAATTTCTTGAGCACCTGAAGATATCTGGAAGTCAACTCTCTTGCCTTTGAGTAGCTTCTAGTTTCAGTACTAAGACCCAAAGTAATGAATATAATACAAAGCCTTGAGCTGAAGAATGCCACGCACCTCTTGTGCTGCTGTCAAGAAATGCTAAAGAGAAATTGTTTGCTTAGTATGGTCAATGAATTGCCTACTGGGGATGCTAATTCTACCTCTGCCCGAGATCCTGCCTCATTCACCATTTCCTTTCATCTTTTTCTTCTCTGGCTTGTAGGAGCAGCTTATCTTTTGCAATTAGACTGTATGGATGGTGGAATCTCAGGATCAAACCTTTCTGGGCCACTTATATAACAGTATCTAGCCATGGACATTCCTGCACGGACATTTAATGCCTTCTCTGTGGCTCGGTGTTATCATAGGCTAAATCAAGTGAATATTTAACAGAGTCAGGTCAGCTGGAAAATAGTTTCCATCTGGGAAAATCAAGACTGACTGACTGATGGTGTAGTTAGTTAATAATCAGGTATAGATTTCTGCTCGTTTCTACAAAGCGTCCTCATAGCATATCCTGTTGCAGTATAAGAAATAAAAATAAAACCTGAAGTTTAATAGATTTCTTACATTTCCTATGCGTGATTTATGTGGGTTTTTTAGGTGTTACACCTAATGCTTACAATAAAAGGTTTCGTTTCTTGCCCAGGGTAAACATGGGCTGCAGCATATTCTAGTAAATATTCCAATATATTCCAGTAAAAGTTAATCTCGAGTTTTTCGCTCAGTGAACCTTCTCACGGACATCGGGCACTGTCCCTGTACACTCCCCCATTTAGCACCCGGCACACATGGGGAGAGCTCTAAGGAGCGTATTCACGGCCGTGCTTCTCCCTCTCCTTGTCGCACTTTGCTGGACGGGAGGCGGCTGCTCGTTTCAACGCCGATGGGACTTCCAGCCCGTCCCGTCCCCTCCCGTCCCCGCCCCTGCCCGGCCGCCCCGTCCCCGCTGAGCCCCCGGCGACCAGAGGCTGCTCCGCCGGCCGCGCCCCCGCGCCGGCCACTCAAAAGGGGGACGGGACAGAGAGCACAGCGACTCGTTCCGGCTGCTGCAGGGTGCGGGCTGCCGTCGGACCCCGAACAGAAGGCTGCCCGGGACACCCGGGGGGACCCGTCCGCACCCCGAACACCGTCATAAGCGGCTTCTCCTCCTCCCCGTCGAGCACTCATCGCCCGGCGGCACCGACGGCCGCGGGACTCCCCTCGTCTCCCGGCGTCACCCACCTCACCTGCAGGCAGCATGACCGTGCTCAAACTGGCCCTCATAGCCTTCAGCTTCTTCTTCTGGGCAGCCGGGCTGACCATGCTCATCATCGGCCTCTGGGCCAAGGTGTTTCTGGGGAGCTACCTGTCACTGTCGGCCAGCGACTACCCCAGCGCCCCCGCCATCCTCTTGGCCACCGGCGCAGCCGTCATCATCTGGGGCTTCTTGGGCTGCTTCGGTGCCGCCACCGAGCACCGGGGCCTCCTGCGCGGCTACATCGCCTTCCTGACCGCCGTGCTGGCTGCCGGGCTGACCGCGGGGCTCTCGGCTCTGCTCTACCGCCAGAACGTGGCTCAGGGTTTCCAGGAGGGGCTGCGCCAGGCACTGCTCACCTACGGGGAGGACGAGGGGACGGCGGACGCCCTGGATGCTTTGCAGCGAGCTTTGTCCTGCTGCGGTGTGGAGAGCTACCGGGACTGGCTCACTTTGCCCTGGGGGCTGGAGCAGAACGGCTCGGTGCCCCTCAGCTGCTGCCGAGCCCGCCGGGGCTGCCAGCGCCGGCCGCCCAACGCGCTCGGGTTGCACCGAGACGGGTGTTTCAGCAAAGTGTCGGCCTTCATCAGCAGCAACATGTTCTACGTTGCCACGGCTGCCCTGGGGCTGGCGCTGCTGCAGCTGGTCGGCATCGTGCTGACCTGCCTGCTGGCTGCCCGTGCCCGCATCCCTGCCCACCTGCTGCCCATCGCCACCCCTCGCTGAGGTCACCCCAGTCCTGCCTCTTACTCCCTCCAGCTCCCTTCTTTCCCCAAGACCTCGGTGCATCCCATTGGGAAAATCCTTCCATATTCCCCACTTCCACCTGAGCTTTGTCTTCCAGACTCCGTTCCTCCTTCGGAGCCTGTGTCAAGTGTGTCAATGCTACAGGTATCTCCACAGCACTTCGGAGCTGGGAAGGTGCCTCCTGGCCTGGTCGTGGCTCCTGCAGGGCAGCAGATTCCCACTGCCCCCCTGGAGTCTCTGGACTGCTCCCGCAGAGTGGTGGCACGGTGGGCAGACATAGTCCTCTGGCAAAGTGAAGACAGCTGGACCAAGGCTGACCAGTTTTCTGGGTGAAGTAAACACACCGAGGCACTGAAATGGGCACCAGGAAAGAGGAGAGGAACTGGGAGACCAAGAGAAGTGTTCTTCTAAGACTGGAATAAGATGTTACTGGAAAGCTGCTGGAGTGCACAAGGGACAGATCTGGTCCAGGGACACTGAGATAGATGGTAATGCCAGCAGCTGCCACTGGGCTTCTTTTGGGACTGAGCAGCAGCATCCACACCACCACTGCCACCACGGCCACCATGAAGCTTTGCCATGTGCAGATTCAAGCTGTGAGCTGCTACTGATGGAGCTGCAGCTCTAGGTGCTACTCCCTCCTTCAGGATGTGCCTGTCCTCTTAGCCAGTGCCCTGTTGGTCGTGCAGGGCTGAGAAGATACTAAACCTATGTCTCTGTCATAAAAGAGAGTGGCAAAAGCTGTAGGATCCGACCTGTCTAGGGGTGACAAGATGAGGGAAGGGCACATTGTCCTTCACAAGTTCCTTCTGGACTTTTCCTGTTAACTTCAGGGTGAGCAGAACAGAGCCTCTTATAGGGTTCCTAAGAAACAGCCCCCAGACTCTGACATTATTCCTTTTTCAAAGGATCTGTCTCTGCAGTGTAACCCCACCTGTGTTTGTGAAGCCAGCTCTATACAACCAAAGAGAAGAAGACCTGAAGACTTGCTGTGTAGCCCTGGGTGTGTGGAGGACAGACAGCAGTGTAAATCTACAGGATTTTGTTTTTCCCAACAGTTCTGGGCTTGTACTAGACATTTAGGAAGAGTAAGCCCTGCACTTTAGAGGGTCTTGAGTTTTCAGAGCTTCACCCCTGCTTCTTCCCACTTCTCACTGTGACCTGGACTTTTATATGTTGCTTTGCTTCACAGCACAAGGACATGCTGAACAACCCCCTTCTCCAGCAAACTGAGGAGGGAGGATTTCAGACAAGAACCACAAAGGAATCCAGGATGTGGTGTCTTTAATGATACCACATCCCTGTCTTCTGTGACAGTGAAGTCCTTTTTATTTTTTTTTCCCACCAATCTTCCTTTTTGGGAGAGGGTTTTCTCAGTTCCATGGTGAATTTGCTCCACCTGTAGGAGTTTAACTCTTATTGACCTGGGGATAGTGCTGCAAATTTGGCCTGCTCATAACAGCCCCTGAGTTGTTGCAATGCCCTCATAAAGGTGCAATACCCCTGCAGAGGGAAGCAGGCTTGTCGTGGGAATATCACAAGAATTACATTAATTATTATTATAATTAATTGCACAAGTTGGATGGTAGTTGAGAATGTCAGAAACTCCAAGCTAAACCAATGCTGCATGGAAAAGTGACATTTTACTCTCCAGATATGCAAAATAATCTAAACTTTAAATCTAGTTTTAGGTGAGGAGTGCTGAATCCAGAATAGTATTTACAGGGAAATATCTGCAAGGACCAACAGGGAGTATCCAGCACTCACTGGAGTCCAGGCATGCAAATTGATTTTACTAAATAAGTAGAAATTCTCTTTGGTCATTGAAAGAATTCCCTCGGGGTCAGTTCTCTCAACCAAAGCTCACAAGACCAAAGTGTAACAGAAATGGGGTTTTCCTTTTTGGAGAGCAACTCTAGTCCTCATGAATGGAGTTCAGGATTCCAGACTGACAGCTCTGCTGTGCTTGGGTGCTAGCCATGGATTTAGCTTAGGTCCCTTTTATTTATGTGGCTATGTAACTGTGGTGATCATGTACCAGATGAAAAGTGTAATATAAACAGGCTTCTCTGTCATTTAACTATTCATCTGCATGGATGAACTATGAAAATGGAAATATTTTTTGGTATCTCTCTTTATAGAGAAAACAACAGTTCATTTTTTAGTGCTGATGTTTATTATTTTACTTTTTTTTTTCATTTTTGTTTTTAAATGTGACCACATTATCTGTTGGTTTTTTTTTTTAGTTATGCACTGGTGGAACTCCTGTTTTCCAGAAATCAATGTCATGTTGCACAGTTTTAACAACAGGCAAAAAGTGTGTTCTGAATAGGAAATGGTACTTCTGACATAAAGCTTAACAAGTGCCATGAGCAAAACTGTTTTGAATCCAATTCAGTGTTTGTATTTCTTTATGTCTCCACTTGGTTCAGCTAAGTGCAAGAGAAATGAAGTGTACACTGAATGTAAAGACAGAAGCATATTGTGATTTTTTTTATTCAGAAGATCCATTAAAGAAGTGATAAAACAGGTGCTGTGGAGTGTCTGGAAAGGGGACTTGGAATTGCACTGGATTTATTGTAATGGTTGTCTTTACTGGAATAAATAAGCTTGAAAATGTACAAGAATATGGCACTGCTCTTTTTCTTTTTGCTCCACTGACTATTAAAACTATTTCTGATCCTGATCCTGAATACTTTATATGCCACATAGTTAGAGTGAAGGAGGCTGTTAAAATATAGCCAGCCCAAAACCTCGTGTAGAGACCCACTTTAGGGGATTTGTTGTGTTTTTTAAGGTGCTAGGAATATCAAACTAGAAATGATGAGATCAAGTTTTAAGCACAGCAGTGAATGTTTGTATGGTGGCCAGGCGTGAATCTCAGGACATCAACCTGATGGCATGAATAATTCAAAATGTAAACCATCACTCTGCACTCTTGGCCTGTGCTCACTGAAGTGGGATAAACCTTGGCAATGACTGTGTATGTTGACTATACATTTATCACCAAAGATTTCATGGCTGTGAGTTTTGGTTGAATGTTTGCTTCCATTTCCTAGAATAATAATTAACAACACGAACTTCTGTAAATATGTGAAAGAAATCTCTTTCTCCTTTAATTAATTCCCAGATAAGCAGATTACCAGTAGCTGTTTCAACTGTCTTGAATTCGTTGTGCTCAGTGACCAGATTTCAGTTTGATTTAAAAAATTTATCTAGATTCAATGTTAATTTTGTTCTGGATGGTCAGGGTGGCTGTAGCTGGAAAATGTTACACTGCACAGCACCTTGTTGGAATACATATTAGTTGTCAGCCTCTTCAGCATGAAGTCACTCATTAAAATGGTATACTTTAATTAAAAAAGCTTTTTTTTTACCAAAACCCCCTCAATTTTCATAACATCACTGGTCATTAAATCAATTAAATACCATACCAAACAAAGTATAGGAGCAAGATGTGTTGCAGCTGTAGAAACAATAGCTCTGTTGTTTGGACACACTGAGATTTAGGATTAACAGGGTGGGAAGATTAGACCCTTGTTATGAAACAAGGACTATTTTATAACACAAATTTAGATCTGACAAGAGACCTGAAAGAGGGAAAAAAAAAATGCCCAAAGGTGGAGGCAGATGTGACAGGAGGAGAAAATGGGTGCACTGCACTGCCATAAAGAGGCTATTTTTTTTGAGCAGAATTAAGCATGAACTGTGAAAAGGGTTTAATGGTGGATGAATCCCTTTTGCCTTTTGATACGTGTAGTGCTGACTTTTTAATGCCACTGTTTTCTTTGTGACTTGAAAAGTTAATGGGAGTCACATGCCAGCCTTGAATTTCAGCTTTTCAGGATGATGTTAGGGAAAGACACAGCAAACTAGAGTGCAAAACAACCCAGTGGTAGGATCTGTGGTTCTCCCTGTTCCCTTCTGTTGCAGAGGCTGACTGCAAGATAAGATTTTTTGACACTGCTGTTGCTTGGCTGAACACATTTATCTGTGTAATTCAGTTTATACTTCATCGGTCATGCACCCTTTATGTTTCCAAGTGGTAAAAACACCCACTTGACACAAATTGATTGATTGAAACCTATAAATTTCAATCTGTTTGATAAGCCATTGCAGTTTGCTGAGAAGCTGATTCCAGTGTCACTATTTGAGTTTGTTCCCTTGTGCCCTCTGCTGTCCTGATGCACTTTCGGGGCCAGTAAAATTCAGATATCAAAGGATGTAATGTAGCCATGTTATCAGAGAACACAAACATTCTTCAGAAGCTCTATATTTATTGCTTAGATGTGGATTTGCTTGTGGATGAGACAGTGACAGAAAACAGTGGTGCTATCTGAGGAACAAGTTGTTCTGTCCTTGACATTAGCTTTCATTTTCCATGAGCACTCACTGTTGTCTATTGTGAAGAGGAAATCTTATGTTAATGATTTTAATCCATGTAATAGAATTTAGTAGAGAATCTTATCTGGGCTACAGGATTAAAATTATCAAATTAAACATTATTTCAAATGCTCTAATTCTGTAAAGATTTCTGTAATCTGCTTGAAGCCATTTCTGTGAAGCTTTTCTTCCCTTGTTCTCCGTGTTCTGCTCATGTCTAGAATCACTTTTAGGCTGGCTTCACAGCAGCAAAGTTTTGAGCTAAATGGTGTTTGAAACTTAGACTATTCCCATTTAGTAAATATTACTCCTGTTTTATCATATTAGGGTACTCAGAGTGTTATATTATGACTATAACAATTGTGTTTATTGGTTTTGAACAGTATTTTTTTAGGTGAGATTGCAGCAAAAGAGGGAGTTGCCTCTTGATCTGCCTGGCTTTAGTAACAGCAGCTTTCTAGCACTTTTAGGTTTTTTAATTATAAGAAAAATTTGTCAGAAAGTAATCATTAAAAGGTAATTTCTAATATAACTATTTTTCTATTAGATAACTGCATTTTTTCTTACCCAAGCAAACACCTCCCCACCTACCTCCCCTGTGTCTTTGTTGGCTCAATGGAAGTGTTTGTTGTTGCTGTTCTTTTGTTAGAATGATAATACTCTGGGAAACTTAGGTAGAAGCTAAGATAATTATTTTATAAGGAGAATATGTGGGTTTGAACCACCTCTAGTGATTATGGCAATAATTAAGTTTAGAAGGTAGCATCGAACAAAATAATCAGAAAATAAAGATGTTTTCAGATAATTGCTGAAGAAAGTAGAATTCAGGTCTCTCTTCCATACAGACTCACAGAAAATTACCTTAATGGTTTGAAAGCAGAATATACACTAATTTTAAGTCTCTGATAGAGGGCATTGAGACTACATCTGGTTAGCACAGCTTCCCCTGACAAGTAGAAATGGAGATACAAGTGCTGTTTGAAGCCAGCTTTCTAGCATATGTTGTATATGTCATGCTTCTGGTGTGTCAGGGATGTCATCCTTTATTTCCATTCTGTATGATGTTCCTTGTGTGCTTCTGACATTCACATTTATTTATTACTGAAATTCTGGCTCATGACCCTTTTCATCATGTTCTTTTCCTTTGGCAGGAGGCTTTGCAGCAGTGTTGAAACACCATTCTGTCCCTGAAAACAGATCCAGTAAGATTCCTCCAGTGCTTCCTACATCTTTCACCCTTTAAAAAGAAAGACAGGACTAATTTTCACTGAGTTTACACTGTGCAATATCATGTTTGCTTCTAATTTAGAATATGAAGCACAGATTAATCTTCTTGCCCACAGAGCATCCTATCATTTGAAAAGGACTGCTTGCCTTTAAGCCATTTATTTTTCAGAGTTTGCTCAATGAGTCTTTATTAATGTAATTCCCCTGATGCTGCTTCCTCTCCAGCTTTTGATTATGACATTGTAGTACAATCAGCAGACTGCTGATCAGCTCCTTAGTTGTTACATTTTTGGGAACTGCCTTTCCTTTGTTCTTCACCCTGGCTTTTATCATATTGATTATTTCTATGTGGTATTTGCGTGTTTTGTGGGCATGCTGTTCTTCTTCAAATGAGATTTAAAAAGCATTTGACACCCTAAATGTCAGATCAGTTATTTTATATTTAACTTGATCCAAATTATTACAAAACTGGGTCCTGGAACACTTTTCTAGAGCTGGTTGGCACAAAGCTGGAAGCCCTTTGAAATTTAAAATTTTGTTTTGCAAAAGTAAGGACCCTAGGTTCCTTTGGTTTATAGCACTGTTGATGGAGACCTTTCAGACTGTGACTGAAAGGATGTTGTTACAAAGAGGGGGTTGGTCTCTTCTCCCAAGTAACAAATGATAGGATGAGAGGAAACAGCCTCAAGTTGCACTGGGGAGGTTTAGGTTGGACATTAGGAAAATATTCTTCACTGAGAGGCTTTTCAAGCACTGGAACAGGCTGCCCAGGGAAGTGGTGGAGTCACCATCCCTGGAAGCATTCAAAAGATGTGTAGTAGTTGTGCATGGTTTAGTGGTGGATTTAGCAGTGTTAGATTTATGGTTGATGATCTTAAAGGTCTTTTCCAACCTAAATGGTTCTATGATTCCAGCCAAGATGTTTATCAGAGCTCTTCTTCAGTCATTCTTCCTAATTCAATCCATGTAGTGCAGTCCTACTGAGCCATACATGGGTGGCAACAGGGAAAATGAAGTGTTTGCATTTGTCTTGCTGAGGAGCAATTGCCTTGGACAGACATCTGTGAAGAACTCCTCCCATCTGCTGAACAGCAAGGAGAAAGCAAACTTCACTGTCCACCCCCCACAGCTGCCCAAGTCCATGCTGAGTTACTCAGGGCTTGTGGGAGCAATATCCTCCTGGTGATTTTACAGATTGTGGTGCTGTGTTTTTATAGTCTGTATAAACAGATAATTCAATACAGAATGTGTCAGTGCAATGTTAGCTGTGTCGTGCTGGCATCATAGCTGATGTAGGAGCTGTTTGCTGACATGGGTGAGCATGTATTCAGAAGTAAAAAGTTAATGTGAAATGGGAATGTTAACTGAGAGTATCAATTCATCAAAGTGTAGACACTAGAAACAAGAAGAAACCATTAAATCATTCTCCATGGGATTACTTTTGAAGTGTGCTGCTCTAGCAATGTGTTCCATTTTCAGATTTGCAGAGGAGCTGGAAACTGTGGAGGATGAGTGGGAAAAGAATCAGCAGGGGGCTCTTACAGCCAAGGTGGTCGACCACATTCTGGGCTGTATTAACAAGACTGTTGCCAGCAGGACCAGAGAAAAGATTAATTATTTGTCTCTGGCACTTGTGAGGTTGTGTCTGGATGACTGTGTCCAGTTTTGGACATGAAAGATTTTACCAGCTGGAACTCATCTGGCTGAGGGCCACCAAGCCTGTCTGGGAGCTAGAGAGCATAACATATGAGGAGAGGCTGAGGGAGCTGGGTTTGTTCAGCCTAGAGAAAAAAAGGCTCGTGGGGTGACAGATTGCTGTCTTCACCTGTCTTGTGGCATGATTTTAGAATGCCCAATATGCAGTTCTCTGGATAGCAGAGGTGTCCTGCACTCCTGATTTTAATCACACAGTGGTCACTCATAGGAACTGAGACACATGGTAATCACACTTAAAGTTTGAGACAAAACTGAGGGGGAAAAATAACCATTATACAAGCCAACACAGTGTGTAGGATATTGCCACTGGGCAGTCAGGGCATCACACCTCCAGATAGAACCTGACAATCTATCTTTACTTGCAAGGAAGATGAATGCTTAATTTCAGTCCTGCTATGTCAGAGATGAGAAGCAGTAATTTTTTTCACTACCTTATCAGCCATTTCAGGACAACTCAGTTAATATTTATGTCTGGAGACTTTGTCCATCATTCATCATCTCCTATTCCTGTTCTCGAGCTGGACTGACTGCTTTGAAACCCTGCTGAATGGGGGCACTTGGGATGAAGTGGTGTGAGTTCCTATTGTGCAGTTGTCCTTCCCTCACCCGTTCTCGAGGAAGTTTTCCACTTAGAAGGCATTGAAGAACCATGGCATAACCAGGAGCAGAAGCCCAGATGAACTCGGGACAAACATCCCAGCTGGTGAGTCCTTGTGGCTCAGCAGAGCACCATGTAAATCTGCCAGATGGGGTCATGAAGCTTCCTGGCAGGTCTGGCATGGCTAACCCTGCTGCTGCTTGCAGTGATGGCTCCCACAGAGCTCACTGAAGCATCTCTGCATGCCACTTCTGGGCTTTAATCACTGTGGTCACCAGCTTGGATGAGTCTGTACTCATTGTGTACACCACTTAGACTGCTGGTTTGTGGCAAGATTGAGTGAAACCTCTTGAAAGATAGAACCAAATGTTGAACAATACTCGATGAGTAGTAACAGATGTGACTAGGCCTGTCAAGCGCTCCTGAGGCCTCATCTCGGTCTGCAGCAACTTTTGGACTAAAATACGACTAAACCCAGCCCTGTGTTTTTATTTTCTTTACCATGGGGATGTGTTGCCCATACTGAGGAGGCCAGGATAAATGTTGCTTATAAATGTGTTATAAATTCTAACCTGATAGGAAAAACTCAGTCTTGAAAATGTGCTACAGTGCTTTTTGGCACATTTCAGCTCCATTTTGTGCACAAAAAGCTTCAGTGGAATGACTGGGTGCTCCCATGACAGTACTGTGCTTACTAAACAGTACAGCTTGAGGTTAGGGGTGAGTGCTTTTATTCATTTAGGCACATTTTAGAAAGGAGGAGACCAAAGGTACCATCTCAGGAGGTACCCTTAGGCACTCTGCTGAAGTACACTGCCTGCTGGGATGATGCTCTTCTGGAAATGGGAATTTTAAGACACAGCAGGAAGGTTTCTTTTCAGTTAGCCCTTCGTGCAGGCTGCAAGCAAATTCAGGGGGTAACATTATAGTTGAACACTGACATTATGCTTGGTCCTGACTTTACAGTTGCAGTAAATTGAAAATAAAAATAAATAAACCACGGATGTCCCGAATCAATCAATCATTTCTAAACCAGTTTTCATCTGGCAAAGGAATGGGCAATGTGAGAATGGCAGCCTGAACACTTAGTCTTACTGGTTTTTGTCTAGTGCTGCAAGTGGCAGAGCTGTATCTCTAACACAAATAAAATGAGATTAGTACCTAGAGGGCTTTGTGAATTGACAAATACTTGGAAAGACAGTAAGTGCTAAGTTACTGGTGCATTGTTGGCTAGTAATGTCTCAAGTGCCTGTTAGGAAAAGGGATTGGTAATGCTGAGGTTTTCTACCTCACTCCAAGGTCAATGCCAGAGGCAAAAAGGACACGGGAACAGCAGTAAGAGACATTTTCTGTCAGAAATAGCAGAAGACCAGGCAATTGCCCGTGTCTT
>JAOEGS010009451.1:37728-63790 GCA_025447755.1 Corythornis vintsioides
CAAAAAGGACACGGGAACAGCAGTAAGAGACATTTTCTGTCAGAAATAGCAGAAGACCAGGCAATTGCCCGTGTCTTCAACTGTTGTAGACTACAAAGAAGATGATGAGAATGTAAGAGGAAATGGTTTGGCTGTTCTGGGCCACAGATCTCCCTGGGAGCAATGAAGAGGTTACTAAAAATGAGAGTTGTTCTGATAGACTTATTCTTGCTGATGACATGTCATCTGACATGGTGCTTGAAAATCTGGGATGCTCACAAGTGAAACCAGCTCAAAGTACAAGGCACCATATTCCTACCTTTTTCATTACAGTCTGACAGTGCCTTGTTGCATTCACTGAACATGGGTTAAGCTGAATGTTGAAATCCAGTTAGCACTTTTTTTTTGGTAGGAAGTAAGAAGTAGGAGAAGAGAAATACTTTAGCTCACTATTTAAAATTTGGAACAAAAAGTGTAATTCAACAGGCTAGTGGAACAGCTCTCTGAAAATATGATTATTGAGCACCAGAGAAAACATCTGCATTATGTAACTTCAGTTTATCTCATTAATGGAAGCAACCTTTTCATGATGCCCTTATGTAATGGTTTTCTGGTTTATTGCTTGCATTTTAAACAACCTCTGCATTTAAAACATGCAATTACCAGATTTGAAATCCCTTTATTTTTTAAATACTTATGGCACATAAATCCCCTTATATAAAGAACAGGCATGAAGTCAGTTGTTCACCATACTCCCAGACATCTAATTTCTGGGCAGATTTTGTGTTTGAAAAGTAATTCTTGTCTTCCTTTTTAGAGACCATCAGGCTGAGCAAGTTTTAGTTACCAAGTGACTGCACAACTTTAGTTATTTATCTAATGGGCTGACTTAAATCCTTGCCAAAGACCAGGCAGCATCCAGTTCCTTGCAGATCTTTCAGTGCTGTTGTCCAATGCTCCCTGTAAGGTGTCCTAATCACTGATGCTATATGGTATCATTTTCTTAAAGATTTTAAGATATAGCACATCTACAGAATGATTTGTCTTTCCTTGATTTGTATTTTGTTCTATGCTGTAAAAAAAAACCAAACCCCAAAACAAAACCACCACTTTTCTGTTTCATTGGCCTCAAGTTAGGCTCTTTGTGTAATTTTACTTCAGGTATTTCTTCCCCCTAGAGATGAATGTCTTTGCTGCTAGGATTTTCCAGCCTGACCTACCACTGGGAAACTTGAGCTGTCCTGAGTGAATGCCAGAAAATGTCCTTTAATTTCACGGATCACTTCCTCTTGTGTTCAGGCCTGATATGATCCAATACCCATCATTTCAGAGAGTGACCTTGCCCATCAGAAAATATACAAGTGAAAACATGGAATTCTTCTTGTAGCCAGAGAGATAGAGACCTGAGGGAAAGCCTGGCTCTGGCAGTACGTATGACAGCTGGGAAATCACTTTCCTAGCACATTGCTATAAATTTGGTTTGTACAAAACCAATGTTTTTTTTTTTAAAGGCATTTAACTTTAGACTGATTCACAAAGCCTGTCTAGAGAAAGCTGTTTAATGTCTCTGGGAACTGTTGTGGGGTCCCTAAGTGTCTATAAATATACTTATTCAGCTACTTTAGAACACAAGAGTGAGACAGACTGAAGAGAAATGCTGGAACTCCTGAGGAAGTGCTGGCTTGGGCAGATGTGGGTAAGCAGGGACCCGTGGGGACACACAGAGATGGGCTGGGGCCCCAGAGATCAATAGCTGCAGCTCTGTGCCCCAGCCAGGAGTCACCCTGCTCAGCATTTTGGAGCTAGCTGTGTTGTGACTGCCCAAATCCCCTGCAGCACCTCCAGCCCTTCCACAGATCTGCTCTTGTCTGGTTGTTCCACCTCACCTGCCCCTGTCCTGTGATGGGAATTCTCTGCTGCCTCCAGTCCCTTAACCCTTCCTGTGGGACTTAGAGATGCCCTGTTATCCTTCAGTCTCAGGTCATTTCCACCAGGTGTAATTACAGCCTGACTTCTCACCATTCCCCCTGAAATTCTGCTTTGAAATTGTCAGTCCCTGCTTTCTATTAGAAAGCAATTTCTCTTCACTTGGGATGATTGCTCTTCAGAAATGAGTAAAGTGGTTTCTAAATGCAGCTTGAAAATGGTTTCAGCTGAGGGTTACTCTGTTTTTTGTTTGTTTTTTTTTTTTTCTTTTAATTCAGGCAGTGAAATTGTTGGTCAACAAAGGAGGTGGAAATTGGAGGTTTATGTGTACACATTGGAGAGGAGTCTGGCTGATGAAGGGAAAGGTGAAATAATTCCTTCTTTGCCAGCTGACCTTTCCTCTGGCAAGGTGAATCCAATTACAATAACTGCACTGATTTCATTGCAGTACCACTGGGAGCACTCTAAATCCATAAAATAAATTAGCATAAACACAAAGCACATGATGAGTGTATGGAAAACTGTTCCAGGTTCTTTCTTGGCAATATTAATATGTTATTTATCAAAGCTGTGAGTGAAAGCTCACAAGTGAGGGATGAATGTTTTTAGCTACATATGACTTGTGATAGGAGAAGAATAAACATTGCTGCTTCCTGCTAGGAGGGTGTCTCTTTGCAGAAGGATTAGTGAAAGAAGAATATCTACTCCCTGTCCATCATTAAGATTAATTCAGATCCTATTACACAAGCTTTGTGGAAACATATTTTCCCTAATTCTGTCATCTGCAGTTGTGACAGTTTGGGATTTAATGTTGCAATTAAAATATCTTAATTTCTTCCTAACAAACTGATTATAAACCTCTTGACAATGTGCAAAGATGTGTAAGTACATTGGATGATGGATAATAACAAAAAATGGGTATGTATAAAAAAATAATCAGATGAATGACTATGTCTGCAAGTTACTTGAAAGTCCAATGTTATGATTAGCTTTTAATAATAAATTACAGAAAAGGTGATTTGAGCTTTAAGCTGCCAAAAATGCATTTGTTGTTTCTTAAGTCTACCTTCTGGCAAGGCTAGAATTTTAATTGCTGTTACTGGGTGAATGTATAATTAATGCAATATGCAATTAAGGTATTGTCTGCTTAATTGTTCTTACAGTTCATCCAGGAAGCCTGTTACTGATAGTGGTTAGCAGAATAATGGTGGAGGTTGTTACAATTACTTGCCCTAACATTAAAATCACTCATAATCAAGTTAACAGATTTTAATATATTATCTCCTTTAATGATATTAGTAATGGATTCTTTGGGAATATTAACCAGAAACACCTGGACATTTAGGAAGCCTATTCAGGACTGGTTAAATCAAGATAGGAAATGTCAGCTTTTGGATTAATCTATCAGAGGGAACAGAAAGTGGCAATTTAGAAGTTAATGGGGATATTTCCATGCACGTACTGAAGGCAGCTCCTAGAGACACTATTCAAGTCTCCTGGGTAGAGGGAGGGAGCAGGAGGAGCTGGTGTCAAGTAATTAGAGGAGCTTGATTTGTGTTGTGGGTGGAAATGCTACGTTACCTATAATTACCACCTGTGCTGAGTGTTGGTCAGTCAGCCTCTGGCTGAGCAAAGCTGTCAGGATCCCCTCAGGCAGCAGCAGAATGTTGAGCAACACCCTTTAGCTCAACACAATTCATGCTGAGCATCCTTGACTTGCTCTCTGGTTTGGGAAGGTATCAGATTTACTGGCTGGAGAATTTTATTGCAAGCTGATTAGTGATCCAGAAAGGAAAGCAGAGCTGGTGCAGAGAGCAAGAACCCCACCCTAATCCAAAACACTAAGGAAAGAGGAGAAAATCAGGAATGGAATTTAGATGGTGAAAAATATCCTGTGCCAGCTGTGCCCGAATAAAGCAGTTTATTTCAAATGCCATCTGAATTTCTGTGGCCTGGGATTAGTGGTTCAGCTCTGCCATGGAAGTCCAGGCTGCCCAAGTTTGCTGTGGTGAAGGGCACTCCCCAGCTAGGTGGCCTTTCAGTCACAGCCTTTCTGACAACAAAGGACTCTGCTTTTGTATTGTTTGCTGCCTGTGTCCTGCTGGAGATGAGTGAGCCCATCCTGACTGCCCAGCAGGACTGTGCTTGGCAGGACAGTGGGAACAGCCCCTGCTCCAACCCCAGTGATTGCAAAGTAAATGATCCAGGCTAACGTGGAGGAGAGTTGACTTCATTTCATTTGGAGAGCTTTTGTCTTTGAAGTCCAATTAAAAGGGTTTCATAGATCAACACAAGGACAGATACACCTTAACATTTCAGAAGGCAATTACAGGAGCTATCAAGAGGAAAGTATTTGAACAGAAACATTTGTAGGTAATGTATCATTGGAATAATGGTTCTGCTAAATATTAGGAATTATTTCTCTAGGACTAAGAGATAATTAGAGCAGCACATACACAGAGAAAGTTGATTAGCTGACTTCCAGCCTGTGACAGAATCAATGCTATCTTATTCATACATTTGCTGCTTCATTAACATTCAGGGGGAAGAAAATGGAAATGATACCATAAAATCCTCAGCTTGCATTCAGGTGTAGCAACTTTTGTGACAGAAAATCTGCCTGTATCAGCCACCCATGCTGAATGAGTCTTGTCAGTGCTGCTCAGGTGCCAAATGCTTTGGGGCTTTATTCCTGCTATCAATCTGCAGAGGAGACATCATTAAAGCTGGCATTTATGTTGTCATTTATTGCTCTGAACCTGATAGATTGCTGAGCACAGTCATAGCTTATTTGGACACATTTGGTATCACTTATCAGGTGGTCTTTGGATCCTTAGCAAAACCAACAAATTAACATTTAAAAATTCAACATTGCAATGGAGACAGTGTTTGTGTCTCTAAGCTTCCTAATGGAGGCAGCTCCACAGAATACAGTGGGGAAGGCTAGGACATGGATTTAGGAGGTGTTGGGTACTCTGGGATGACAGCTTCTGTATATATGTGTCCATCCTCCAGTAAAGCAAAGCTTGATCTTCAGTGAGAGTGAGATTTATCTGATGTTTAGCATGGGGCAAGAGTTAGTTATCACACTATGAAAATGCCATGTCTATTTTCACATGTATTTGCTGAGAAAGTCAATGCAATGTAAAAACATTAAGTTTAAATGAAAACTGTGCAGAGCCCAGGGCCAGAACCTCCAGAGGAGATACTAGGTCTGCTGGGAAGGAGTGTGCCTGCAGAGGACATTTCATTCACCAGCCCACATTTCCTCCAGTGTTTCCCTGGATTCACTGCAACAAAAACCTGGTTTTAGGTGATCAAAGGGAAAATAAGAAAAAGAAACAGCTCTTGATTTTGGTCCAAGTGTCTCTTTGCAAGACTTTGCTCTTGGATCTGCCCATGCTTCCCATTCTGTGGTTACTCTGAGATTTCTTTTTCAACAAAGGACTTCAGGCAGGAGACCAAAACTCCCAAGCACTCGAGTAAGAAACTGATGATTTAAGGCAGATGAGGTAGTGGTAGGTTGATCCAGCAACTCTTAGAAGCAAAGATGGGCTTGCAGAGAAATATTTTAACTGCTGCTGGGGGACATTCTAACAAATCTGGGGGAAAAAAAAAGACTTCTGCAAAGATCCTGGAATATACAGGAAAAACCACATATCTGCATATGTATTTTATTGATGGCTTTTCTCAGGTTGGTGATCTCTTTCCACAAGAGATTGTTCCTTGATTTTGTGTGATCTGAGAGGAGTTTCCAGGAGAGCAGAACCCTTAGGTGTGTTGAATGCTGTTCTTTTTATGGCCACCACCTGTCTACCTGAAAGGTTATATGCATTGTCCCAGCTCTCTCAACTTTTCCTCATAGGAGAGATGATCCAGAGCCTTCACCACCTTCACTCAGTGTCTTTGCAATATTCTAAGTCACTGCCTTGGGGACATTCTTGTGATATTTAAAGCTTCTCCCAAAAGCTCCTTTGGCCATCCTGGTTGTTATGTGAATCATGCCTTTTCTCTCCTGGCTTACCTGATTCCTCTGTTGTTTTAGGCTATTTCTTCCTTACATCTACTCTGAATTTACCCTCCTTTAGTTTAAAACCATTACCCCTGGTCCTGTCATTACAGGCTCCATTCAAATGTCTGTCTCTATCCTTGTAAGCCCCCTTTAAGTTTGGAAAGGCTGCAGTAAGGTGTCCCTGGATCCTTCTGTGTCCTGGCTCCTTCTCTTCTCTGGGCTATTCATTTTTTCCAGTGACTCTTTTACACTTTTAGGCATTTCTAATAGCAGGATAAATCTCTCAATCTGAAGTCCAGAGGATTGTATTTAGAGGACAAACAGTACAGAGTTTTCTCAGCCCCCATTGTGGCACATCCTTTTTCCCATGCTTGTGTGGATAAACACATCCATCACTTTGCAAAAGAAGTTCCTGAGCTGCTCTCAGAAGCTCTTTTCCCTCAGCAACAAAATGTACCCATCTGTCTCCTCTGCTCTGCACCCCAGGGGCTGGGCACGGGCTTCTTATCCCAGAGCAACAACTGTGGTAAACTGCCACAGCTTTATTGACTTAGTATAAAAGCTCTGAGAGCAGAAACCAGTGTAATCTATTAAGCATGTAATTTTTCTTTACAGGCAGGCATCTGCTGTGGAGGATATAGGGTAGTTTTCTGTCTCATTTCATGCAAGACACCAGATTTTGGTTGTGAATCATGCATTCTTCTTCAGGGGATTGTCTGTATTCTGCACGCTCCCTGGATAAGTTTTTGGAAAGCTAGGCTGCTGAGTTCTGTGAGCCCTGAGATTAAAAAGCAAAATTATTTCTTGTTAACCAAAAGAACCAGTAAACTTCTTTGCTTTCTAGCCCAGCGGGAGGCCCAAAAACATCTTTCAGCTTAAGCTGGCTCTGACTGTGGGCAAATTTATTCTGTGAACAAACAGCAAATCAGTGAAGCATCAAGGCAGGAGCATCAATAACCATTGAGGAGATGACAGCACTGGCAGGCCAGCATTTCCTTGAATCTGACCTGCAGAGCCCTGAGACCCTCACTGGTGTGGCAGAGTAATTCACAAATTTTTCTCTTTGTACAAAGCTGCAGAGCAGCTAAAAAGGCTTTAAACTGTCCAGAGAATAGCAAAACCTGAAAAATTGGTGCTTCTAAATAACATTCACAGAATGTTTTCCTATTAGTTACAGTCTGTTTACAGACACAGTGGAATATTCCTTGTTAGAATCCAGAAAATATTGGAAGGTGTCTTAAAAAGAATTGTCCTGTTAACAGAATGATTTTAATGAGATAACCTGCTGTTTCTTTAAAGCAAAATATTCCTTGATAAATTGTTCCACAATGTTTCTGATAGTATATTCCAGAAAAAAAAAAAAGCATTTTCTGCTAAGGAATTGAGAAAGCTTTCCTGCAGCACCCAAAACCATCCTCACTTGCTTACACAGGCATGTGTCCTGCCTATGGCATGTTCTCAGCTTTAGATTAGTAGCTTTGGGACAAGTTGTTTCACTTTTCTGTACTTCAGGGACTGCATTTGTAAGCTGGGGATGATGTTGAGCTCTTCTAGAGTGTACAAAGTACCCAGTGCACGTGGCTTCACAGGGAATGGAGCATCCTCACCAAGCCTGTTGAGCATCAGACAGTCCCAGCTCAGTCAGAAAGACACTTAACCTGTTGCTGGGTTGGATCTAATGCATGATAATGGCAAATGAAGAGAAATGACTGAAGTGTAGCTTACTGACAAAGCAAAGTAGATGACCACTTCTATGCAAAAGATACATATTTACATGTATATAGAGAATTTTCTGGTATACAGTTGATATATATATATATGCATCTGTGTGTGTGTGTGTCTAGATGGATATTTACTCAGTACAGCTCAGTCTTAGTAATGTCAATAGTAAAAAGCATTATTGCACTAAAAATAAAATCCCAACAGAAGAACTTCTCTAGCTGGCTGTGAAACAGAGATGGCTGATCTCCTGCTGGGTTTGGACAACCTAAATATAGCTCAAAAGATTCTTCTGACACACTTGTCTCTCCTGTTTGGTTGTCAAAAGTACTCTCTGAATAAGAGTACCCTGAAGAAAGGGGTTTCTGTGCTCTCAGCATGCAGTCCTTGGGAAAGCAGCCTTGGAGAATGTGAGTCATTTGATCTGTCAAGCCAAAACCTTTATGCCAGGGACTAAACAGATGGAGATGCTAATGTGATTCAGGCTAAACAGACATTTCAAATTGAGGCTGTGGTTCATCTAGCTCATCTTTGCCCATTCAGTTTAGGTAAGTTCCTCTCAGTGGGTAGGACAGGTCAGGCTTGATGGGGCTCTCAGCAAACTGAGCTAGTTGAGGATGTCCCTGCTCACTGCAGGGGGGTTGGACTAGATGGCCTTTAGAGGTCCCTTCCAACACAAGGCATTCTATGATTCCATGATTCTGTGACAGGAATATTATCCTTTCAATTCAGCAAGGCAGTGCTTGCTGTGTCAAATTATCTACTCCACATCAGATAAGGCTAAACTGTACTTGCTCTCTGCTTGAAAAAGTGAAACACTGTTTTCTACACAGACTAGAGTCCTGCTCTTGAATGAAGTGGGGACATGGGCATGTTGGTGAGCCACCCTTCTTTGGAAACACCACCCTGGTGTGAATCTGCCCCAGAACCCAGCCCTGCATTTTCTGCTTGACGAAAATCTCTCTAGTTATTGAATGCTGCTGTTTGCAATTGTAGCTCAGCTCCTTAGATTTTAGGCTAGTCTGCTTTGCCTGATACTGGCATTTATTTGTATTGGTAAATCACCTTAGCTACAGACTCTCATGGCTGACTTATTGCTCATTGTGTGATACCAAGTGGAGGGTGAACAGGCAACCCTGAGGAAATTCAGCATGCTGCCTTCCTGCAATTCCAAGTACAGTGGCATAAGGGATTTAGATCCATTTAAATCTGGCCTCAGGGTCCTGTTCCTTCACTCTGCTTTTATTATCAGGTTCCTGAATTTCTTAAGGCAATTTTCCATACATTTTCTCATTATTCATTGGTGTTTAATAAACTACTGAACTATGATGGGTTTAGTTTTCCCCAAAAATGAATTCTAACTACAGTATTCAACTAAGGGAATAGGGTGTAGTAGCATTTGGCTCACCTCTGAAGTGCCTGTGCCAATCCTTTCAGGTGACTTTGAATGAATGGCTGTCACCCATCAGGCTGGGTGGAGACCTTGCTTGCAGTCCTGTCATGGCAGGTGTTCCACTCCTAGGCTGCCTTGCTGCAGAAATCTTCCTCCTATACCTGGGGTAGAATGAAGTCCTGGGCACACAGATGCAGATTTGTTACTTAAATTTTTCCCCCTAGTTTCTCAGTCACGCTGAACACCCCACAGCTTGTGTTTGAGAGCCATAGCACCTAAACTGCTCAAATCCCTGCTCAGCCCAGGGCTGCCTGACACAGACAGCTCCCTGCAGCCTGTGGGAGAAACATGGCTGTGCCCAGGGCTGGAAGGAGACAGGCCAGCAGGGACCATGGCAGCCACCACCTCTCAGCTGCCTGGGACCTTGCATTCCCCATCCCAACTGGCCATGCTGTGACCTTGGGGTGGTACTGCCAGGTTCTCCAGCTGTCCCCAGTGTCCCTCCCCCATCTGGGCTTGCTGAGGATGTGCCATTTGGCACTTGAGGCCAAAAAGGTCTGACCTGACTAGAGTGATGTATGGGGGAATGGTGGCTTTACATGGCCCACCTACTGCATATAATAACCTCTCACTTGCATGTACCTAAGCTAGGAAGCAGTGCACATTAAACTAGTCAGAATAATAGGTATTTATTTTCAGTGCTATTTTCATTAAATATCAGTATAATATATCCATGTCTGAGGTAATAAATTAAAAATAAATTCAAGATTCCAGTCCCATATTTGTGCTGCATATTTTTTCTACTGTTATACATAATTCTGAAGCAAACACACATAGATCATAATTCTGAATGCAGCTAGGATTATTATTTTAACACAGGTTTTTTTTTTTCACTATAATTTTGCTGAGAATGGTTATTGCATGATACACTTTTCCTAGATGTTTTAGTTATACTAGAGTTTTCTATTCAATCACACATACCGTAGTTATAGGAAGATGGGCATGAAGATGTGCTTAGAGCCAAGGAAGGCAAATATTGAATCAGTGGTAGCACATTCTGCAGGATTCCTGTCTGCCTGCACCAGAGCCCAGATCCAGCAAAGCCATTCCAGTGTGTGCTTAGCTTCAGACATTGGAGTCATTCCAGTGCCATCCATGGTCTTCAGTGTTTGCTGAATCAAGGACTAGCCAGATCTGCAGACCTAAATTCATAGACTTCTTTAACTGTGTGTTATTTGAAAACAGTTTTGCTGGTTTCGTATTCTGTGAGATATTTTGTAACAACTTCCATAAGATTTTTTTTTTGTATCTGTGAAGCACCCATGAAAGTTTCTAACCTGGTTGATAAATACACTATGAAAAAATAAGCAGCTACAATGACTCTCTTCTACACATTTTGTTAAAAGCAACACCTGGTTTGAAAAGTTATTAAAGTAATTTTCCCCATGGTAAAATATAGTTAAAAAAATAAACTCTTCATTTCATCATCTTCCATCAAACATATAAGCGTGTTAAAGGGCGGGGCATACCTCAGGTATTTTCATTTATAAATGCAAGAGATCGAGTGCATCAATCCTTTTGCACTTAAATGCTGGTGGTAGTAAGGCCCTTTCAGCTAAGTCTCCATCAAGCCCAACATCAGTGAGCTAAAGAAAGAAACAAACAGAAATTTTGCTTGCATATAACTTTTTTGTAACTTGAATTGAAAAAAAACCCACCAAATTCTCTTATTTAACTGCTGCCATGAAACAATTACACCTCACCTCCACGTTGTTTCAACTTTGATCAGTGATTCTGAATGCAAAGGGTTTCAACACTCACTAGAATTACTGTGGCATGCCATCACACTCTGAATTTTCCCGGGTTGTGCCAATCCCCGCTCCAACGGGGAAGCTAAATTTAGAGCTAAGGGGCTGTGAAAGGTTCTATTCCCAACAGGTTTTCCTTATTCTACTCTGCAAATGACTGACGGTGCTCGTGATGTGATCCCAAAGACCTGCTTGGTGTTACCAGCCAAGGGCTGGGTGGGAGCTCTCTGTGCTCGCGCGGTGGCTGTGGGCACTGCGGCCTGCACTGCGGCCTGCACTGCGGCCTGCACCGTGCCGCCGCGGCCTCGGGCCCGCCCACGGGGCAGCCTCCGGGCAGCCCGGGGCTCTTCAGTACTCCACCGAGCCGACCATCGCCATCGGTTCGTCAAAGGTGGCCAACCTGATCTGTTTCGGGGTGGGGATGGAGAGGATCTCGCCGGGATCAGCCGGAGAGTGAAGGCCGTTGTCCGCTATGGTGGACACTTCCTCCTCGTGATCCTCGTACAGGGTGTTGATGTGCAGCAGAGGGTGGGCTGGGTTGCAGTTCAGTGCGGGCGTCGGCTCTGGCTTCACCTGGTTCAAAGTCATACTGGTGGCGGCAGCGGTGGTGGCTAAGTGGTTGTGGTTACACGTGACAAAAGCCCCAGCAGCAGGCACAGTTCTGCATGTCTCAGATGAGTATAGGATCTCTTTTGCAGGGTGAGGGGTGTCTAAAAGAAAACAAACCAGCCAGTTAAAAGGCAGGGAGTGTTTCACCCTTCCAGTCAGTCCATCAGAGAGGAGTGTCCCGAACCAAAAAAAGTCAGCGGCAGCTTTGCCACTGATTTCAGTGGGAGCAGGAGTAGGAAATTTCTTGGGACCCTTTGGAAATCCAACAGGACTGTTTCAAAACAACAGGGTTGTACACTCAGGGAAAAAAATAAAGGACAAACAACAAATGGGTTCTGTAAATCTTGCTCTTTTAACGCATGCTCATGCTTCCTTAGGTGGATGGTGTTTTTGTAAAATGGACAAAAAACAACTGAAAAGTGTCTTTTATTCTCCTCTACGGTCTGGCAGGTGTTTTATAAATGTTATGATTTAATGTTTTGAACAAACGTTATGGCTGTTGAAATCCACGGGATGGAAGACAAAAAGCACTGGTATTTTTCAATGGGAAAAACTAGTGGTTACACATTGTAAGCCACTTGTGTTTAGAAAGAACTCAGCAATTTGGCATTAACTGATGTCTCTTTCCAGAAATTATAAGTCTGCCTTACCTGATGGACTGCAATGTAGGTCTAACTCAAAAGCAAAGCTGAACATTTTGAATGGAAATGGGGAGTAACAGAGCCCCAAAACTACAGTAATTAATTTTTGCCCTTAAAAAAAAATTCAAGCACTGATTTAGATTGAGGAAATTGAGACCAGAAAACCCCAGTAGTTTTGAGGAGTCGAAATCAGAGTAGGTGACTGGATAAGGAATGCTGTAGAATAGCTCACATGCACATTGGGGAGTTGGAGGGCTCTAAGGAGCATAGGGATTTGGAAGTGACAGAAACTTTTATACCTCAAATCACTTCTTTGCTGGGCAGTGGGGTGACGGTAGCTGTCAGTCTGTCGAAGCCCAGAGGGAGGTCTTAGCTTGTAATGAGATGAGAGCCATTGCTTTAAGTACATACAAATCTTTCTGCAACTTCAACTGCACAGTGCTTCTTTATTATGTCAGTAGCTTACAAAAATAAAGAAGATACCTGTCTTTCACTTTATCTACTGATCTATCACTTAATGCTCACATGGCTTTCTCCATCACTCTAGCATCTAACAATTATTGATATATTTGAAACATTCCATTGAGGTAAGAAAGGGACAAGATTTCCAAGACACACGCAGGAAACTGAGACACAGAAAGAGCATCTCCTGTGAGGCCACATGGGAAGGGGATGACAGAATTCCTGAATCCCTGACCAGCACCCACACTTTAGACCATCCATCCTCTGCTCCACATGAGAGAAAGGGCAACTTAAAATATCTCTGGTGTGAAAAACAGCATCAATAATTACAGTTGTGATCTCCTAGGTGACAAACATGTGCCATCCCCTAAGAATGGGTAGTTAAAGACAATTTGTTTTACAGGCAGCTTTAACTGCCATTAGCACAGTTTCTCACACACTCTTTTAAGTGGCTGTTACTGGTCAGAGCACTGGTCATCTACCATGGCAGTTTCCATATGATTTGAAAATCAGGCAGATTTGAAAGGTGCTAGGTGCTGGTGGAGCAGAAAGGGTATCACAGAGGCCAAACTCTCCTCTTTTCCTTGGCAAGGCATGACCATGCTTGTAACTGTGAAAATCTGCTTACATTTGAAAGGTGACCTGCACAGCTCTACCTGTAATAACCCTTATCCTCCACACAGCTCTTAGAAACAACCTCTATTTCTGAGGCCTGCAAGGTCTAACATTACCAGCTACCCCAAAATCTAGCAAGGCAGGCCAAACACTTCCAACAAGCTTTGAGTTCCTGGAGAACACTATGAGAATTATGGTCTGTGGAGGGGGGGATGGGCATCGTGACATACTGTACCTTTGAGAGAGGAGGTCACGTGTACGACGACGTTCTCTTCCTGGTTTAAAAATCCACCCTCTTGGCTCTTTGACGTGGGCATCGAGGGGATGGCTTGAATCTCCGGCTTAGGTTTTTTGCTACTGAGTATATATGGATGAACATCCAAGGAAAAGTGCCGTGTGTGTTTTTTTTCAGTGCTCGTGCTCGGCATGGCGTTGGGCTCGGATTTGTGAGCGGCTGACTGCTGAGAGGTTTTGGCAGCAGACTCTAACAGGGGAGCTATAAGGCTGTCTGTGGCCGTTTTCCTCCGCACGGGCTTGGGTTTCTCAGGTTTGTGGTTCTCGACCTTCATAATGGCCAACTGCTCCTTGAAGGGCTGAGGAAGGGGGTTGGTAGTCGGGATCCATTTCATCTTCTTCCTCGGCCTCTTAATGATGAGCTGCTCGTTAGCATCGATGTCCGCCGGATCCACGCTGGGGTCTATGGTCTGGATCCCCGAGTCACGCATGGTGGGAGTGGCGTCGTGATTGGACTGGGCCAGCGCCGCCAGCAGCTGGCGCACCACGTTGTCGTACATCAGGTCGCTCTCGTTGGTGATGAAATCCAGACGGTTCAGCGATTTGATGTGGTCCCGATTCTCGTTGCAGAACATGGCCAAGATGTTGATATCGCAGAACTGGGACTTCTGCCACTGCTTCTTGGTCTTTATCCCAACTTTGTTCAGTTTATCGAAGATGAAGTTAGACTTGCGGAATATGAAGAGGTGGATTAAGTTGATGAGGATGATCAAGTTCATGAAGCAGAGGAGAACGATATCCACACCAGCAATAATCCTCTGGAGCTGGACAGATGGCAGTTTACAGTTCACTCTGATGTGCAACTTGGAGCTGCTCGTTTTGTCTGGAGGCTCTCCCAGAGCGCACGTGAACTCGTTTTGCTTCTGTGTAGCATAGTAGGTGGACAAGTATGTAATTGGTATGATGCTTAAGAAGATGATGAACAAATGTCTTGCAAGATAAAGCTTAGCTAAAAAGTTACTTCGTCCTCTTCTTTCCAGGTATTTCTCAAACAAGTTCTGTTCAGGGCTTTTTTCCTTCTCTGCATTCTCAATGATTTCCCTCTTCTCTCTCTCGGTGATTCCCGGGCCTTTGGACTGAATCTGTTTCTCTATTTTTGGTGCCCTCCCTTCAGCTGCCCGGTGGTAGCAGTTATCGATCTCCTGGAGCAAAAAATTAAGCTCTGAAGTCAGTCGCGTGGAGGCCAGAAATTCCCAGCCCAGAGCTGGAATGTACATTATCCCAGCAAAAGCCAGCAGTGCATAAGGTAGGAACTTATGCTCAAACAAGGAGGGCCAGTGGCTGGCATCAACTCCTGGCAAGGCATCTTTTAATTCTGTCCAACAATATCCTCTGGCATACAAGGCTTGATCGCGGGTGAAGTTGTGTGGTGTGTAACAGTATATTGGCTCCTCTGTATAACAGAGAGAAAAGTCACTGCTGTGCATTTAACCTACAAAAGGAGCTCTGGAAAATAAACATTTCAAATGATATCAATTTTATTTTACTGTCTCTTTACACGACCGTTAAGCCCTCCAAGTCTAACAGCAAACCCTGCACACATCTATGAATCTTCACAAGCCCCCAGGCAAAACTATTTACCTGGAGGTTTTTGAATGAACCTGAGATGGAAATGTCAGATAAAAAAAAAATGATATTTTGGTTTAACTACCTCTCTGAGAATAACATCCCAAGCAACAGTGACCTGAAGTCTGTAAAGCTAAAATGAATATCCACTAAACAGTAGCTGAGGATGTTATATGCAAATGCTAAAAGGCTCATTTAAACGAAATTGAAGGTTCATCCCAGCTAAATATTATCTAAATAGAAAAAAAGTTAGATGCAGCTGAAGGCAAAGTTTTTAATCCTTATTAACAAAATCTACTCATTGGATATGGTACAACAAATGGAAACTTAAAGACATAAAAGCATTTAGTCAACTGTAACCTTCCCAGCTAACCCTCTGGAATTAAAGTGTGACTGACCAGGACAAAATCTGAATTCTTAACTGTATTTATCACTTTGAAAATGTCATTCTAGGCTTGAGACTGTAACACTGGTTTTTTACACAACTAAAAGGTGGAAATCACTGTTGTACAGTGGATCAGGAAAGCAATTGGACAAAGTAATGGAAGAAAAAGCATAGCAAGGATTATGAAATACAGATAGTGATCCAGTTTTTCTCTCAGGACATGTTTAAGCCACAGGCTGCTGGAGGGTGGAAGGGTTTATCAAATGAAGTAGCACCAGACCCTCATCTATTTTAACACTCCTTCCCAAGCACTTGCATTTGCCATCACCAGAGGCAGGATGCTGGGCTGAAAGGAATTTTGTCTTTTTTTATCTTGTCTATAGATAAAATATATTCATGAAAGTAGAACAGAAAAACTTGTGAAAGCTTGAATAGTATTCATTGCTCAAAGAACAAGGACTGTGACCAGAGCACACTCTTTAAAGAAATGAAGACTGTGTTTTCATGTTTTGGAAGGCAGAACAAAGGGAATGCTTTTGGTAGAAATTAAGAAAGGAAAAAATCAGTAATAAACAGTATATGCCCTTATCTAAAAGGGCAAATGACTTTTTACACCTACCATATTCTCAGTGAAATCAAGTATATTCACCCAAAGCAAGATATAAACCATAATAATAAACTGTGTGTATCTCCTGTGACCTCCAGCTTTTAGAATTTACTCTGGAAAAAGAAATCACACCTCATTAATCTTCCAACTGAATTGCATTATTTCAGCATTCTGTTGCAATCATTCAGTAATGCAGAAGGAATAGCATAATTTTCTGACAATGAAAAAGAGAAAAAAACCCTAAAACCCCAGTTTTCACAAAACAGAATTAAATATAATAAAGAAAATTCTTGTGCTTGCTACACCAAGACAAAGGTAAATATACCTCTTGTGTAAAAAAAATATTTTGAGGATGTAGAATTAAACATTCAGCCTGACCACCATGGCCCTACACTGGGGATTGGCAGAAGTGGTGCTTAGTTGCTGGGATCATCAGGCTGGACCTCCCAGCTGCTGGCCAAGTGCCTAAACCCTCCTGCTGGAGACCTGAGTATCAGGTGAGGATTCTGACAATTGTACTTACTGAGGTCAATATCCTACAGACTCACCCTCGGCCTAGTGCTTCTGAAATTTCTTTCTGCCTCTTGAAGGGGGCTGCTAAATCCTCCTCAAGCTGGTGTCTAACCTGCCTACAAAGAAAAGCTGGCATTCCAGTCAAGTTCTCTGAGCACTCCTTGTACAGTCCTCCCTGCTTGACTCTAAGGAGAAATTCAGTATTTAAGTAGAATCTCTGAATATCTCTGCCCATCAGATGCCAGAACACAGGTTTCTAACAGCAAGAAAAATAAAAAACTCCCAGATTTCAGCAATAAATTCCAGTATTTGACAAGGGTAGCCCTTATCATACTGCTCTCCTTACATCATCCATACACATAAGCAATCAGACATACATGCTTCATTCATCTTGGGTACTAAAAGGATTGCACAAGAAAGCAGGTAGCAAATACTTTATTTTGAGAAACAGAAATAATTTATTTAGTAGTCTTTCAGCAATTCTGAAATGGAAAAAGAAGAAATGTCCTGGATCATCTTCTCTCTGAAAAAAAAAAAAGAACAACAAAATCCTGTTACTGAGGTTGAAAATGTAGTCTAAGGAAATATAATCTAAAGAATATACAAGTTTTACATCTCAGTCACACAGTCCACAAGGATTATATAACTCTACACTGAATATGATTTTAACAAATGCTGGCTAATACCCCAATTAATTTTCAGCCAAAGGAAAAACTCCCTTTATTTAACTGGTTTATTTCAACTATTTTTATTTAAAGGCTATTTAAAGACTAGAAATCAGTGTAGCATGAGGATGGGTTCCTGAAATTACTCTTATGTATAATCAACTGTAGTCACACAGTGGTAGTTAACTCACTGAGTTTACACATATGAATAAAAACATTCATCAAACTAAGCCTTAACAAGCTCATTATTAAGTAGCATTACTTTTATCAGAACAAAAAGACAATACCTTTACTTTTCTTAGGGAATATTCTTTCCAAATCTGAACATAGCTTCCATGCCCATGAAGTCTTCCTAAGGTACAAATTTCTCCATGATCAACAAGGTACAGCCTTTTTTTTTTGCCCACTCTCTGAAACCACTTGTCCTGTTTTAAGAAAAAAATCTTGAAAAGAAAGTCCCTAAAAAAAATGAGTCAGGAAACCACTGCTGCTAGGAAGTTTTCCTGGCCTGTGCTCTACAAGGGTCAGTTGTAAGGGGTGAGATGTAGATAAGCACTGGCAGGTAACAGGGCACCCACAGGGGTAACTGCACTGGAAGGGCAGCAGCTGATGTCCCCATATTGACAATTTGGGTCTTTTTTTTTTTTTCTTGCAAGACTTGTAATGCCTCCCAGGTTATTCAGGAGAGAAAAACACCTACTCCTACTTGGTTGAGATGTTGAAGTCTGTCAGAGAAGGTTATTCCAGAAATAGCACCTGTTACACAGGAGGTGTGAAAACACCTAAATAACACCCCCCCCCCCTTAAAAAAAAACCCAACAAAACAACCAAACCCCTAAAAAAAAACAACCCAAAAGAGACTGGAATAATACTGACTTCCATGTTTAGCCCTTCCAAGAGCAGGTGAGTGGAATTTTGGGGATGTACATAGAAGAAGCAATGTTTTCTAAATATCAAAAAGGTATTTTTGGTAACTCAAAAGGTTCCCCTCAAGAGATGGGAATCCAAAGCAATGGCACAAGCAGCAGGACACTATGATAATGCAGACCAGAGTAATAATAGCTAAAGCAAACTGCAAAAACATCTGAATGCCAAACTGAAGTGAATCATGAGAATCCAATGGATTGATAGTACACAGACAAGAGCTGCTTCTTCATTCAAGGGTCAAATGCCCAATACAAACCCAGGAAGCAATAGGGAACAGAAGGCTTGTCCTATTGTATTATTATTATTTAATGATTAGAAATGAAAATATGGCTTGTGTGAAGTACCTCTTGGTATGAACACAGCATCTGGAAAGCCTTGTATTGAAAAAAAACAACCACCAATAATTAGATCATTAGATAATGATATTTTAATAAGAGTATTTTGGAGGCAGAGATGGCTGCTTTACTGCTTTTTGGGTAACTGGTTCCTCCATGTGTAAAAAAATCAGGTTTTGTAAATGATCAGAGCTGTTCTGATCTATCCTGACAGAACAATCAGCCCTCCAAGTCTCCCAGGGGTTGTGCAGGTGGTAGTGTGGAGGTCTCCTGCTCTCCTGAACAGGTCATGGATCTCACAGAAAGCACCTCAATCTGAAATAATTACTTCAGCATATAACTAAAACGTTCCAGAAATAGTCACTGAGCTCTCAGGCTGCAAAAAACCCACACCAGGCATCTCAGCACCTGGGATAAAATCCCTGATGCTGGAAATATCTGCACTGATTTCAGTGGTTTTCTTAGAAGAAATCCTGCATCATGGGAAACAAAGGGAAGTGCTGCAAGAATCATGTCAGTCTAGTGTGAAATTATTCAGCTTTTGTAATTAAATGTGTGTACCCACTGACAGTGCCACTGCAGTCATTTTTAATGCTGTCAGAATCCAAGGACTTGGGTAATGAGTGTGGATTCTTCTTGAAGTTTTACAGTTCTAAGAAACAGTGCAACCCTTTAGATTTCTTCTAGATCACAGGATATACAATTTCCATCTGGTTTAGGGAGAAAAAAAAAGCTTCAAAAGACTTCAAGGTAGCTTTGAAAAACAGTCTTGACCTTACTCTTATTTATTCACAAGGTTTCCTCATGACTAAGATGAATGAACTAAGTAACATTTAAACAAAAATATTTTTGGCCACCTGTTCAAATTGTTGTCTGAAAGCACAAACTAAGCTAAATCTCACCCACATGATAGATGAAGGGTTTAAGAGGGTAAATAAGGCCATTAAATTTCACCTAAAAAATAGATGATGCACATGTGTCAATGAAGTCTGAGAGATGGAATTCATGACAGAAAATCACCTGTAGCTGCAAGGAACTGCAGTGGAGTGTGAGGCTCATGGCTCTCCTCAAGATTACCTTTCCATCTAACACTCAACTGCCTCTGGTTGCTTATACTATTTCAGTTTATTCAAAAATTATATGATTTGAAAGCACTTCAACACAAGTGGTACTAAGACACTCTGTAAATTCTCTTAGCACAGCTAATGCCACCTCAGAACCAGTTTCTGCACTGGTGTGACTGAGCACAGAAACCAATCTGGCCCTGTACACTTAGCACTGAGAAGAATCACTTGGAAAATGCCATTTTCACTTTCTTCCTGCATCTGGCTGTAAGCAAAGTTAAAGAGAGAAAAGTGGCAAAGAAGCTGAAAAGCCATTTAATAGAGAGCTCACCTGAGCAGGAATATGCTGCTCATAACTTGAAACAGAAATACAAATTAGAGAAGCTGACCAGAAATACAAAATAAAACTCCATCTTAGAGAAATCTGCAACACAGAATATTTCAAACATGCTGTAAAAAGACACTGAAGTCAGGCATGTGCTGCATTACCCAGTGAAGTAAAAACTGCTTATGCAAAATGATTACAAGTCAGGAAAGGAAACATTACAACTGGAAGTGACCCTTCAGTCATTGAACTTACTGTCTCCTTCCATTATTCTCATGAGAATTTTCTAGCAGAAGGGTGGTAGAAGGCTGAGCTAGGGGACTAAGAGACAGAAATATAGTAATTATGAGCAGTTTTCTGGTATTTTCTAGGCACTGTTTTATAAACCTAGCAAGAAAATCAATGCCAGAGCTTGGTTTTGAATAAAAGAGAGTAAATAAGATAGAAAAAGAATCTGAATGTTTTGATTAATTTTAATAAATATTGGTGTTCAACAGCTTCTGAGGGAAAAGCAAACACGACTGCAATACAGAATCATTCCCTGTGAATAGAAAGCATGAGGCTTTGATTTAATTTGAAATTTACAAGAGGGATTGATTTAGCAATCCCTGTAATTGACCACATCATTCCTAAAGCTTTTGGAAACCAAAATATTTCCCTATGGTGAAGATAACACGTAACACAAACAGCAATGTATTCTCCTTTAGGGCCCACTGCTCTCTGGTCCCCTGCAGAGAAAACCTCCCCAAACCACAGCTGATAACTCCACTTCTGAACACATCACAACACTGGAGCATTTAAACCACTCAGTAAACCAGGATACAATGCAAACAAAGTAAGCAGCACATCACAAAAGCCAAGCATCAATCCATCTCCTGGACTGGAGAGCAGTGTCTTGGAAGCTCAGCCAATACCATGAGATGCTTCATGAGTGAAAAGGCTGCCCCTTGCTGCCAGTAGCATCGTTGCCACCCAGGGAGGACAGAACACATCACTTGCTGGTGAAGACCATGATTAAGTACCCAACAGCATCCTACTTGTGGCTGTGGTCTGTATGTACTACTAATTCCATGGTAAAAACAAGGAGTGTAGAGGAGAGGATGAAAACCACATAGAACCCCAAGCAGAAACAGTTCAGACTGATACAGTCTAATAATACTCTGCATTCTGTGCATTTTAGATAGGAAGACAGTGAAACATCATCACTAAATAATTGCTGAGCACTGACACAGGCTGTTGCTGAGCTACAGCTACCTATCTTACCTACCCATCTTTAATTAGTTTGGTGTTTTCATGATTTTCCCCTAAATATTAACCTAAGGCTAGTCTGCTTCAACATTAAAATGCTTTCTTTAAAAATAAATAAATAGCTAGATAAAAAGAAACCTGAACCCTTTATTTAATATTTTATTTTACAGGATGCCCTCCTGCTTTTACAGCAAATCTGCCCATGTGTGAGGTTTAGAAAGGGAAAAAAAAAATCATTCTTCTTTTGTGGGCTTTTTTTTTGTGGAGGGTAGCTGACTATTGCTCTGCAGAGACCCCAAATGCACTGCTATAGTCGTGAAATTTGGAAACTAAAAGTTTTTTTGGAAGGGGGTAGCTTTAGATTAGATGTAAGGAAGAAATTCTTTATGGTGAGGTTGGTGAGACACTGAACAGGCTGCCCACAGAGGCTGTAGATGCTCCTCCCTGGAAGTGTTCAAGGTTGGATGGAGCTTTGAGCAACCTGGTCTAGTGGAAGGAAGGGGGATTGGACTAGGATGATCTTCAAAGGTTCCTTCCAACCCCAAAAAACATTCTAGGATTCTGTGATAGACATAACAGAACTCCAATACCTAATTTAATGCCTTTTGTAACACATTAAATGCAGCTGGATTGTGATTTATTCAGAAAACCAGCACAGTATCTGCTAAACAATTAAGTCTTGCCTCTTAATGCTAATAAAACAGAAACATTTGATTTAATTTCTCCAAATTGATGTAAAGATCAGAACACTGCAACAAGGAGGACAAACAAATCACTTACATGTATAGAAATGCATTAGCCTAAACAAAGACTTTGCCTATGGCACTAACCCAACGTAATTAACTAAATCACTTCATCTTCACACACAGGCAAGCTGCAGTTTACAGTATGTTCCATTACAGACATGATGATTTTAAGGTTGTTAATTAGCATCTCTGCAATAAACAATGCATTCTTCCTTTTGCTTCACTGCACCTCCGGCCCCAGGAGATTGAGCATCCCTGGGATGCCCAGGCTTCCTGAGATGCTGGGATGCCCTCTGCACACCCCCAGGGCAGGATGCCCACAGCTGCCTGGCCAAGCAGCTCTCACCACACCTGTGGCACAGGCTGTGCAGTTGCTCTTGACTAAGCTTTTAAGCTACACTTGATCCCACACACATCAGCTCAAAGGTAGATGAGAGAAGCACAGAGGCTTTTATCTCCTCTATGCACTAACCATGCAGCCTCTTCCAAACCTGAGTGAAAACTCTTGTGAGAAACCACTGCTTTTTGATCACTACACTTTCATGCTTCAAGTGCACACACTGTTTCAAGAGCTTTACCAACACTGATTAAATAAGATGGTGCTAGATCCCAGAAAAGGGGGGTGTTGTCAGTTTAGAGGGATAATGGTAACTTTCCATGGCTTGAACTGGATATATCCCCAAGAGAAGTCAGAATAACAACAGGCATTAAGGTTTTATTTCCTATTCTGAAGCAGTAACTGTTGCACACACAAGCCCAAAGCAAAGTTTCAGAAGGAGCTATGAACAAACAACAGGAACATTAGTTTTGTCAGCAAAGTTTTCACTTTTCATACCTGTTGTCTAAACTGCTCACAGGAAGCAGTACCAAAGCAAACAAAGACAGGCTTTCTAAACATCACTAGCAGTGCATGAAGCAGAACACAACCTGCAGAATCAGGAATGTATCCAGCTGGACTATTGTAATTATCCCTGTCAGTGACAGGGATCTTTTATCTTTTTCCCTTTTCTCCTATTATTTTGCTAACTGCAAACCACCTGAACATGTTCCCATAGAGGAGCTTACTTAATCTAGAAGCCCAAGTACATACTGTTTAGGTAACTGAGCAACACCTAATTCCAGTCTCATTAAAATCAATATGAGTTTTGCTCTTGAATTGAATCCACTAATCCTGAGCTCTTCAACACCACTCCAAAATGGAATCCATTTAGTCTCATCAGAACCTTACAGAGTCTGTTTCACATTCCCTTGTATCTTTTTCCCTTTTCTCCTATTATTTTGCTAACTGCAAACCATCTGAACATGCTCTCATATGGCAGAAGGGTGTTGTCCCACATTTCTCCAGGCAGGAGGGTGTTTTCTGTGTTGTTTTCTCAGCTTTGTGCTGGCAGGACACGTTACTTGTGGGGACCACAGATCAGACTTGCAGAGGGACATCCACTGTATTTACCTGAGTTTTTTAGACTCGAGGCTACCTCTGCAATCCACAGTCTCAGAGGATTTGTTCATGTAGAACAAGTGACTGCTGTCTGCACAAGCATTCATCAAAGGACTCCTGAGAAACTTGCACAATATAAAGGAACATATGTGAGGGGGCAAGACCTTTCCTGCACACGAGGTTATCTTCAGCCATGTTGAGGTTCCAACCTGTGCACCTCAAACAGTACGAAGGTGCAGTCTCATGAGGATTGATTTTTTTATTAGTTCACTTCTCTACAAACCAAACAGAAGAAGGGCTCCCCAGACTTCTGCATTCCACAGATGATCACCAAAGGTGACCTTGACTCCTGCCTTTCAGTTGCTAGATAGAGACAGTTTTCATATGTTTAGCAAACTCACCCTGAAAATATGGTCTGGTTTAGGAACCTTCAACAACTGTCCAAAAAATGAGGCTCTTACCATTAACTGTGGCTGAAGATTTTGACCTATATAACTATGCTTGAAAGCCAAGGTGGGCTGAAAAAGTTTTAAGAGAAATCTGAAGACTCCATTTGCAAGCAGTCATTCTTCTAGGTAATTTATCTTATCATGAAAACAAGTATTAAGGATATATAAAGTATGGGGAGTCAACCCCAAACCCCAAAGTCAACTCCCAAAGCAGGAGCCTGATCCTGGTATGTTTAGACTGACTGAACACAGCCAATTCCCACTAACTTCACAAGCTAATGCCTGCCAGGTCAGTCCTGTATAATAAAGAGCTAATAATTTAATGTGGATCTTCAGTATGGAGCTTCAGTAGACCTTAAAAGCAGTCATGCACTGGCAGCTACATTCATCAGACCTGTATTTCAGAGAGTAAACCAGTGTTTCCATACATCCTAACGGCCTGAAAGGTGTCACAGCAGTTTACCAGGTCACTAATTTTTCAAGGCTCATCAAAACCTGACTTTCCTAGACTGGAAGGACTTGGCACTGGTGATGATGGGCAGGCAATCACACCAGGCTTTTTAAACTGTTACCAGCTATATGCAAGATGTTAAGACCCTCAAGAGAAGCAGCAGTAATTCCCACTACCACAGTACAGCAGAGCGTGGTGAGCATGTGTCTGAGAACATTTTACCAGTCTCCATGAATGCATCTGCCACTCCCTAGCAGGCCAGCTGAACACTCACGCTGTAGAGACCCGAATTAACATCAGGACAAACGCTTTTAGTCGGCCAGCATGCACCTCAACATCTGCCCCCCACGTAACCCACAACAACTCTCGGCCGCTGCAGGGCAGTGGACACCTCCCACCTGCAGGCAAGCGACCCTGAGCCGCCCACCGAGCTGGGGAGGTTGAGGTTCCCCGGGCAGCGATGAGGAACGGCACCCCCGTGCCCGCCGAGACGATGGCAGCACCCGTCCCCTCGGAGCCGGCGGCCGTCGGGGAGCTGCCGCCGCCCCTGCCCCGCCAAGACGAGAGGCCGCGCCCGCCCCTCCCCGCCCCGCCCGCGGAGGGCGTCCCGCCGCCCTTACCGGCGAAGTTCTTGGTGAAGACGAGGGTGACGAGGAGGATGGGGATGAGGACGGTGCCGATGGTGACCACGCGGTCGAAGGGCAGCTCCAGCTTGAGCTGGAGGAGCAGAGCCGCCAGCGCGCCCGCCTTGTCATCCTGCTGGCCCGGCAGGATGAGCTCCTTCAGCTTCTCTCCCGCCAGCAGCGCGGTGGCCATGTCGGGGTGGTTATCGATGATGTGTTGCATAAGCGGCAGCGGCGGGCGGCCTCACGCCGCCGGGCCTCCCCGGGGGGTTGGCGGCGCGCTGCGGCGGGATGGCTGCGGGGCAGAGCCCGCCCGGCCTGCGGGGACAACACCGACAGTAGTAACGGCGGGGCCGCCACCGGGCCGCCTATTGCCGCAGCGGCACCATGTTTGGGCCGGCGGGACGCTGCTCCCCCCGCGGCGCGGGCATCTCCCCTCAACCCCCCCCGCCTACACCCCGCAGACCTGCGGAGAGCGGTGCGAACGGGCGGGAATAACACTGCGGGCCAGGCAACCGCGCATCCCCGGCGGCGGCAGCTGTGCGCTACGAGGCAGCCTCGCCCTCCGCGGAGCCGTGCAGAGCGATGTCCCGAGAGGCGGGCAGGCGGTGACAGCGATGCAGTTAAACGCTGCCTCCGCTTTGCGATTCAGGCTGGACAGCAGCGCTGAGCAGCCATGCGACAGCACAGACTGAAGCCGCCTCAAAGTGCTGCGGAGAAGGGAGAGGGGGTTTACCTGGCCACTCCGGTTCCCGCGGTTCCCAGGGGATGTTGAGCCAAACCGGTGACTTGGAAATAACGGCGGAAGCCGCAAATAAAACTTAACACCGGACCTCCCTGTCGGCAAAAGGTCCCCGCACCCTCCGCGAGTCATAAAACCGCTCCGGGTTCGGAGCGGGAGGCGAGTGATGTGCACAAACCCGTTATGTGCACAAACCCGGGAACACCCGCCCGCACCGAGCAGCGGGAACGTGCAGAGCAGTTCAAGAAGGGGCTGCTGGCGGCAGTAGCGGGGAGGAGGAGGAGGAGGAGGCGAGAGCAGCACCGGAATGAATTGCGGGAACGCAAGAGGTCCTTTAAGGTTTTCAAGCGAACAGCTGGAGCCTGCCGAGCTGGGAGCTGCCGCCGCAATAGCGCGGCCGGGAGCGGCGCGGCCGCCGGCAGCCGGCGCGGCCACGGGCGCGGCCACGACACATGCGAGGCTGCAGCGCGCACCACGTTGCGGCGGCGGCGGCGGCGGCCCCGGCAGCGGCGGCAGCGGC
>JAOEGS010009452.1:7262-20569 GCA_025447755.1 Corythornis vintsioides
CCAGGCTGGATGGGGCTCTGAGCAACCTGCTCTAGTGGGAGGTGTCCCTGCCTTGGTCAGGGGGTTGGAACTGAATGAGCTTTAAGGTCTCTTCCAACACTGACCATTCTGTGACTGAAACAAAACAGACTATATCTGAATATGCTTCTTTCCACTCCAGGTTACACTTGTCAGTCGATGTTCGGACTCGCTCCTCACGAGGATTAGTGGTTTTCATGGAGGGAAGGTCTGAAGGCTCCTATTTGGCTCTCCACATTTCCAAAGGACGTTTTGTCTTTTCAGTTGTCTCTGGAGGAAGACGTACCAAAATCAAAACCAGTGTGAAATACAACGATGGGCAGTGGCACACTGTGAGTAGCGTGGCATGGGAACTGTGGTGAAATCACAACTGACATTCAGCCTGCCTCAGTTCTTAAGGCATTAGAGATTTGGTTTTGACATCTCAAAGCTCATGTGGTGTAAAGGTCTTTGTTCTAAAAGAGCTCACATGGACTGATGGTTCTCAGCATTTCAATGATACATTAAGTTAAAGTAAACCTCTGCAGTGGCTGTCCCTGCCTGAGTGGTGCTGACTGCTGTGTTTGCCCCCTGCAAAGGTGCTCTGCAGCGTGGCTGGGAGGAGCCTTCGTCTGGTCCTTGATGGTCTGAGGGCCCAGCATGGAAGACTGGCAACAGATTTTGCCATCAGCTTTGAGCCACCAGTCTACCTGGGAGGGTTGCCATCCCTGAAAATACAGGTAATAGACAACCCCCCACTCCCTGTGCCTCACTAATGCCATGTCCAAGTGTTTACTGGGGATTTCCACGTGGAGGCTTGGGGGTAGTTCCAAGGCTGAGCGAGAACCAGCAGTGTCTGCAGTTGTTCACACCTCTCTGCTTACCCCTTCACACAGCTCTCAGCTGGACTCCTGCTCTAGCTGTTGCTGAGACACTGAGGACAACCCTCTGCTCTTTTCAATTCTGTCCTTCAAAAAAAATAGGAGAAGCCCAGTCACTTGTAATCCAGGAATACTCTCTTCCCACAGAGCAGTCAACCCTGTAGAGAAGAAAAGGCATCCTTCTCATTGGGGAATGATGGCTAAAGAGCTGCAGTCTGTTCAATCTGAAACTTGTGGGTTTTATTACTGTTAAAATTGGGCAATTAATGCTGCAGGGCATTGTATACAATCAGATTGACATAAGCAACCACTGAGGAAGGGAAGGTGCACTCAAGATTTCTTTTTTTTTTTTTTGACACATGGTTGGGAAGCTCCTGTTCTGCAAGCAGGAGTTACATTAACTCAAAATCAACTGTTCCTTTCATGGTTTCAGTCTTTATTTGGAATTCTGGAACACCTTTTCACTGCATCACAGCTGGGGTTTGGTTGCCTTTAGTGCCAGTTGGCTTTCTACAGTCCAACAGCACAACAGAACCAATGGGGGTTCTCACTAAATTCTTACTTCAGAAGTTGCCATTGTGCTTTAGGCTTCATGGTTTGACATGTGCTTTCAGAATATCCCAGTGAACAGCTTCAAGGGCTGCCTGAGGAACTTTGAGATGAATGGAAAAGCCATGACCTCAGCTCAGCAAACACATGGCATCCTGCCCTGTCTAGATGGTCCTGTGGACACAGGGATGTACTTCTTCAGTGAAGGAGGCTATATCACCATTGGTAAGCTGTGTGGAGACTGGGGTACAGGGGATTGAGTTTTATGTGTAAGGATTTGGGGTTGTTTTCCGTGGTATTCAAACAATCTCTTTCTGTGATCATTCTTCTCTGTGAACTCTTCCCCACAGGTCATTTGCAGATGGGCTTGGATTTTAGGGTTGTGTTTGCCATTAGACCAAGGAGCTGGACTGGGATCCTCCTCCATGCTGGACACAAGCAAGACAGCTACTTGACTGTTTACATGGCAGGAGGGAAGGTGAGTACAGCCTGGCTCCAGCTGAGCTGAGCTGCCATCACTGGGAGATTCTCATCTTCAGCTCTGGGCTTCAGTGTGTCTGTGGGTGAGGGTGGAACCTCCTGAGCTGTTGGAAACCCTCACATGGAAGTCAGCACCCCACAGCCTAAAAAGTCCCTCCCAGCTTTCATGTAGCCCCTTCAGATCCTGGAAGCCACAAGAAGGTCTCCCTGGAGCCTTCTCTTCTCCAGGCTGAACAACCCCAACTCTCTCAGCTTGTCCTCACAGGAGCTGCTCCAGCTTCTGCTTGTGCTGGTGGCCTCCTCTGGACTCACTCTAGCAGTCTGATGTCTCAGGGAATCTGGGTTCATTATTTATCTGTCATCAGTTAGCTTACTCAGAACACTGCTCTCACTCAAGACACAAGTGACATGTGAGGCAGGGGCACCAATAGCTGTGGAGTCCTTAGGGCAAGACTGAGCAGTTTGAGCTGATCCTTTGATTCAGGGTGGGCAGGGTGCAGGAGGAGGGAAGGAAACATCAGTGGGACACCCATCAATCAACCTGCCAAAGACTCAGCACACCAGTTACCTGACTGTTAATGGGGCTGTGGTAACCACCACAAGAAGCTGGAGCACAGGAGGTTCCACTTCAGCATGAGAAAATTAATCCCTGTGAGGGTGCCAGAGACTGGCCCAGGCTGCCCAGAGAGGCTGTGGAGTCTCCTGCTCTGGAGACTTTCCAGCCCCACCTGGATCTGTTCCTGTGTGGGCTGCCCTGGGTGCCCCTGCTCTGGCAGGGGGTTGGACTCCATGATTTCCAGAGCTCCCTTCCAACCCCTAACACCCTGGGGTCCTGGGATCCTACCAGAAGAGAGGTTGGGAAGATGCTGACCAAGATGCAGTGCCCTGACCAGGGCTGAGTGTCATCAGAGCTGCTCTGAACATATCTGGGCTGCAGGCTCTGAGAGACACTAACAGCCCAGAGCTGGGACTCCTCAAGGATCCAGGCATGAAGAAGAGTGCTAGGGAGAGGGAAAGGCAAGAGGAAAGACCTTGTCTCAGAGAGATTCTGTGTAAAGAACTCACATAACTGTGTGAGGCTGGAGGAGGGCCCAGGGTCTGTGTCTGTGCTGTTGAAATCATCAGGTGCTCTGCTGGGATCCTTGGGGCTCCTTTATTTCCCTCTTGGAGAGGGTCAGTTCTGAACTGGGTAAGCAGGGAATGTGGCTCAAAAACGGGATGACACCCAGCCAGCAAGACCAGTAAATGGCTGCCAGAGCTGTATTTTGCCATCACTCTGCTTCTTTTGCCATGATAACTCAAAAGAACTGTTTTTTCACAGGTCTTTGCAACTGGCAATGGTGGTGCTGGAGAATTCCAGGTGTCAGTGACATCTGAGCAGGCTTTGTCTGATGGGCAGTGGCATTCTATTGCAGGTAGGTGTGTTCTGCCATCCCACTGCTGAGGCTGCAGGGGAGCTGGGCACAGAGCAGAGCAGCTCCAGAGACCCCTCAGTCACTTCTGTTCAGAGACTCCTGAGAGAAGCAGAAGTGTCTCCTGTGCAAACTCCTGTTGGGTTTGTCAGGTGGGGTTTTGGGCTGTGTTTGTGCCAGGGGACGTATAGTGTCTGTGCAGGCAAAGAAAAACCTGCTTGACTGAGATAAAGGGAAGGCAAGGCAGCTGGGAAAGGCAGCTGGGAATCATAGATTCATAGAATGGTAGAGGTTGGAAGGGACCTAGAGAGATAATCTAGTCCGACGCCCCTGCCAGAGCAGGGTCAAAAGGCAAGGAAAGGCAAGGCAAGGCAGATGGGTAAGGCAAGGGAAAGGCAAGGCAAGGCAGATGGGAAAGGAAAGGGAAAGGCAAGGCAAGGCAGATGGGTAAGGAAAGGCAAGAGGCAGGGCAGGTGCTGTATAAAATGCTGCCATATGTCAGTGTTGCTGAGAACTCCTTTCCCTGTCTCTTCCCAGCCTCTCGGGAAGGGAGCACAGTGCAGCTGCAGGTGGGCACACAGAGGAACTCTACCACTGCCCCTCTACCCTCTGCTCCCAGACCTCTGCCTCAGCCTCTCTACTTTGGAAAAATCCCAGGTAATGTTGCTGTTCTTTTTTTTTGTCTTCCTTTCTTGCCAGAACACAGGTCCCATTCCCAGATGTAGTCACTCCTCCTCTCTCTGAAAGCCTTGCAGTAGCCACTGCTCTTTCCAGTCCTCACTTTATTAACTCCATTGATTCATTTTCTTCTTGTTTTTCTGTAGCACATCTGGACACCCCTTGGCTTCCAGTCCAAGCCCCCTTCTTGGGCTGTCTGCAGGCTGTTCATGTCAATGGCAAACGTGTCTCCAGCAGGAGGATGGCAGAGGCCCATGGTGCAGTGAGTTTGCAGGGGTGTCCCACAGAGTGACCTGGCTGTTGGGAGACTCACACATGTGTCAGGGCCCTGCTGCAGCACTCACTGGGGAGATTTCTGATCCCCTCCTGCTGACCTGCTGCAGCACTCACTGGGGGAATTCCTGCTCCCCTCCTGCTGATCATGGTGGTGACACCAGTGTTGGGACTGGTTTGCTCAGAGCATCCTCTGGATGTGGACTGTCCCAGCATGGTAAAAACATTTGCTTTGATGCAACTCCCTGTGAAATGTTATAGATTTTCATTGTGCCTTTTGAAATATATGCAGAAAAAGAGAATTGTCTGTACCCTGCTGGGCCAAATCCTGCTCTCACCCACAACACATAGACTTGAGTAGCTCCAGAATCTTCAGTCTGGGAAATCTGCCCTAATGCTGGTCATCCTGAGAGCAAATTTGATCCTCTAATATAAAGAATTTTATATTAAAAAAAAAGAAAAAAAAAAAGATTAACCTCTTTGGCTTGATGTTTATGCAGAAATATACATTAAATGTTAAAAATAATAATATAAATGGAGTTTGAAGCACTTTAAGGAGTGAAACTCAGAGTTTGTTACAATGTTGGGAATTCTGGGGCCAAATAAATGCAGTATATTCCAAACCCACCCAGTCTCTGGTGTGGTTCTTTTAACCTGGTGGTTCCTTCTTCCCACAGGCTGCTCAATCCTGCTGGCTTTATCCAACTCTTTCTGTAGCTTGAGGAAACCCTTTTGCCTGACTGAGCAGGAGCCCAGCACCTCTGCCTCATAAAATTTGGTTGTATAAAACCGAATTTTTGGTTTGGAAATCATCTTTTCAGGCAACAACTGAATTATTTCTATGTGTAAAGCCCCCTGCCTTTGAAATAGGTTGGTAAATACCAGGTGACCAGAACTGGTGCTGGCCTTAACTGGCACTGAAAGCTTCCACATGGAGAAAGGAAGAATTCAAGTATATCAAGCAACATTTCAACCTCACACCCTCCATCCTTCTCTCTGAAGCAGACTTGCCCTACTCACAAAAAAAAAGTCTTTTCCTTCTCCCCTTCCCCCTCAGAAAAAGGAAATGTGGCAAAGGGGTTTGTCCCACAGCCTGGAGCCAGCCCTGAATCCCAGTTCTCTTCCACTTGGTTTTATTTTATCAGATGTATTTTAATGCTGACAAGAAGAAATGAAGAATGTATAAAGACCTGTGTTAATAGAAGTTCTAATGAGTATTAACTCAAATACAATCCTAATGCCTAACAGAAAACAAATAATATAGATTTCTCTCAGTTTTTAAGGTTCTTGGTGGGTGTTTTCCCCCCCAGTTTCTTCCCTTGGATTGCTTCCATAGAGCCACTCTGCCATGTTGGGACAATGAAAAGCCAACTGGAGCTGTGTTTGTACTTCAACATAGAGAAATCCACATCAGGCTCATAAACAGGTAACAAAGCTTTTTGATCCTGCAGAGACAGTGGATATTCTTTCCATGAGGGGAGAACTGCTCCTGTTCAGATCTGCTGAATTATTGTTAATGAAGCAATCCACACAGCACTGAACTGCATTTCCTTCTCTTCCTCTTTTGTGCTTAGAATATTCTGAATTTTCTCATGTGGAAACATCACCTGGAAAAGAAGAGCCTGAATGTGCCAAGCGTTTCAGGTGATGAAGGTGATGTAGTTCCAGCTGTGAAGGTCCCATGCTCCTTACCCCTGTGTTCAGACTGCCTCAGTGGCCCAGCTGAGTGCCACAGCAGGTACAGGTGTCCTCTCCAGCCTCACCCACACTGGTGCTGCCAGTGCCAAATCTCTGAGTGCCAAGGGCAAAGGGTTCTTCTTGGATAATTTGGATTAGATTAATCTAACAGGATCATGTTATCTGAGGTGGGTGACACCAAGGTCTGCCTTGTGTGTCCAAAGTACAGCCAGATTAGGAGGAGCTGAAAGACAGGGAGCCAAACACTGAGAACTGGAGGCAAAGAAAATGAAATAGATCACAAGACACTATGGAAAGAAATATACATTCACTCTATAAAAAAGCATTTGTATATAAAGAAAACACTTTTCATGGCTTATAAATGATATGGTAATGGAAGCTTCTAATAACACAAGCTTCCAAGTAGGACTTCTGCCCATCTCTGAGCTAGAAAGTCTGGTTAGTGTGGAGCCTTCATGTAAATCCCTGACCTTTGTTAGTAGGAAAACACACCAGGTGAGTTCACTCCCTCTGCTTTGTAACTGCTCTTTGCAGTCCCCTGTAAGCCAACTTATTGTAGGTCTCCCTCCTTCCAGTAGCTTTGTTTCTTATGGAGTCTGCTGAATTATTTGTTTGGACCGACTTCTGACCTGCTAAATTGCATTTAGTCAGATTTGACTGCAGCTTGAGAGCTGTGTCCAGTTTGGGCACCACAGCACAAGAAGGACACTGGGAGGCCAGAGCAGGTCCAGAGAAGGGCAGTGAAGCTGGTGAGGGGTCTGGGGAGCCTGGCTTGTGGAGAGAGGCTGAGGGAACTGGGGCTGTTTAGTCTGGAGGAGACTGAGAGGAGCCCTCATTGCTCTCCAGCTCCCTGACAGGAGGGTGCAGCCAGGCTGGGGTTGGGCTCTTCTACCAACTTACTGATAACAGAAAGAGAGGAAATGGCCTCAAGTGGTGTCAGGGGAGGTTTAGATTGGATATTGGGAAGAGATTCTTCTCTGAGAGAGTGTTTGGGCTCTGGCACAGGCTGCCCAGGGAGGGGGTGGAGTCACCATCCCTGGAGGGATTTAAAAAGAGTAGCTGTGGCACTGGAGTCTGTGGGCTGGTGGAGAGAGAGAGATGTTGGAGGCAAGGTTGGACTGGATGGTCCTGGAGGTCCCTTCCAACCATTAAGATTCCAATTCTATGAGTCCTGTAACTGGATATTGCCTTGCTAAAGGAAGGAAACGCTCCTACTTCAGAGGATATGTGATCACTGAATCTATGCAGATTGCATTTATCACAAAAGATAAAACCAATCAGCCTGATGTATAAACTCAGAACAAATGCAATTCAAAGTAGACACCATAAGAACATTCAGGATGCTCATTGTTATTTGATCAAAATGGAGGGAATAGGCAAAATCTTCCCAAAGACAATGAATAACATCATGCAGGACAAAGGCTGGGTGCATGAGCAGGATAAATCCACAGAGCTCTGGTCCTCCCAGATTTGGGATGATAGGATTAAAAAAATATTTAGTTGTGTTTGTGTAGTTTTTTTCTGTTGAAATCATGGGGATAGAATGTATAGAACTTAAGGAAAGGACTTTGCTCAGAAGAGTGAAAATGCAGAATGTTTCCATTCACTTTCTGTGATCAAAAGGCTATTTTTTTTCAGGACAAAGACATGCCCAAAACCCAGATGTGAGCCCAGAGGATGGAGAGAAAGAAGAAGACAGTTGAAGAAAGAAAGGTACTTAAGGAAAGGTAAGGACAGGACTGCTCAGAGAGAACTTACCCCTGATAGAGATGTCTACAGCAGGGAAGCTGGTTAGGAGCTGTGATGCCTCAGCTTGAGTGGATAGTTGCAGGCTGTGAGACAGGGCAAGGAGCTCAGCCACTGCTCCCTCCCAAGCCAGGATTCAGTGCCAGGCTTCTGGGCAGCTCCTGGGTGCCTGCAGGGAGTGCTGGGTGCCCCAGCCATGCTGCCTGCTGCAGGCTTGGGTGCCTCCCTGCACCCCTTCCCCAGTACTGCCCTGGCAAGGGAGCTGGGGGAACAGCTTTACCCTGGCTTCACCTCCTGCCTGACCAGGTGCTCAGCCTGTGAACTCACCAACCTCAGTCTGCCACAGGGAGTTCAGGCTGAGAACAGGAGAGGAAGGAAAACCACAAAGCTGCCACTCCTGCCCACTTTTTTTTTTTTTTTTTTTTTCTTCTCTCTCTGACCTTTTTCCTTTTGTTGTACTTGGTACAAAGGAAGGGAACATCTGCACTCCAGGGAGAGCACACTAAATTTGCATGCATATAGCAGATAATTAAGCACATGTCTATCTGCAGCTGCAAACAGCAATTAGTCATAGGAGAGCTTTCCAACCCCTCCTTGCTGCCTATTCTTCTGTTCCCCTCTCAGAGCTCTCCCAGATGCATCTCTGAGGCACTGAGCACTGGCCTCCTTTTGCTTTCTGAAGGAGCTGTGCAGTTGAGTTTCAACTCTTCCACGGCACTTGGACTAGTGGGACCTTGCTCTGGTACACCAGCTTCTAGCAGGAAGTGCTTTCTGTGGAAGACAAGATGCAGGTGACCCAAATCTAAACACCCAGGTGTGTGTCCCAGCTTAGCTGTGGCTATAAGCAGGTTGGTTTTTTTTCCTAGCTCCTCCTCTGGAGAGTTGTTTCAGACTGATGGTATTTTCTACAACTGGCTCTTTCCTCTCTGCATTTCCTAATGCAAACACTAGCTTCTCTATTTTATGTAACTATAAAGAAGTTTATGTTTGCCCTAGAGTTTCCACCCCAGGCCTATGAAGGGCATATGATAAAATCTTATCATGTTCAGTAAATAAATACATCCTATGTCTGCCTTTCCATTTGTAGTCCCCTGGCAATGAAGCTCTAGGTAGTGTTTTGTCACCTAGGATAGGTATCCTCATTTCTCCTGTAATACATTTTCTAGGCTGGTAAAACAGAAGCTGCTCAGGGCTGCAGCCAAGAAAGATAGTTTTAGAGTCCTTTAGAAATCCCAACAAAGCTGTAGTTGGGTACAAACCAAAGACTGCTTTGCATGTTCCTGAACTGCAGCCCCTGGCATTGTGTCTCTTCATTTATGTGTATGCTAAAACAGAGTGGAAAGAGGGCAGGCAGGGGTTGGAGAGGGCTGAAGTGTGATCAGAGGGACCACTTGGCCTCCAGCAGGGATTAAACTCCATGGGATGGCTTCACAGTCTGGACAACAGTGATGATTCCACATGGCTCTTGGCATTTGCTCACTGAATAACCCAGCTGCCTGAGTGAGGCTGTGCTTGAGGTAAGAGTCTCATTCCTACATAACAGTCTCTCTGGAGAATTTCTCTGTGTGTCTGAATTAACATTCCTGAGTACAGTTTGCAGCGTTTCCATTGGATTTACCTCTGTGTGTCCATAGTATGTAGGCATTCCCAGCTATAACCAGCTGCAGGAAGCATTTGCATCCAACAGTTTGAAAATAGAGCTGCAGCTTTCAGAAGGTAAGGCCCAGGGACCTGTTTGGAAACAGAAGTTTACTTTGTGTCTAGGTACACTGGAGCCTGCTGTTTCAGCTGGGAATGCTGACCTAGGCTGTTTGTAACAGCACTGCACAAAACCACCCCAGCTGGCACCACCAGGCACTATAACACTGTAACACTGTCACATGCATTTCAGGCATAGCTGTGCTTATGGGAGCACATTCCACCACCAAATCCAGACAAAAATGTTAAAGCTTTGACTATTAGGGTAGGTGAGCTTATTATCTTTAAATTTAGGACCCATAGAAAGTTTAAAAATATGTGGAGATGCTTTATTTTAAGCAACCAGAAATGCTAGCCAGACTTATGTGCATATGGAGCAGCAGCACTGATGCTGGCTCTACACCTACCTGATGCAGGAAGACCCAGAGCACTCGTGGAGCAGCAGAGTTACTCACCTCACAACTCCAGCTACCTAAAACTTGGTGATCTCCTTTAGAACCTCCTTCTCTGACCAAAGGAGAGGGTTCCATGCCACAGCCACACACCATCTGCCATAACAGCCCCCTAAGCTGCTCTAAGAAACCCACAGAACCCCAAACATGGGGGCAGCCCTTGATTACACTTTAGTCATCAGGGATAATTAGGCTACCTAGCTACAGAAATGCAGTGTTGTCAGCAGGCCTTAGTGAGGAACCAGCCACAGGGAATCATCTCCTGCTTCAAAGGACAGGGAAAATGTGTCATTAGAAATGCTTTTGCCACTCATCCTTTTCAGTGTTAGGTTACCCATAGTGTGGGTTGATCCTGGCATCTCCCTACAATGCCATGTGATAATATATGGTAGTGTAAAAGAGAAGACAGTGCTTGGATCATTGCCATCATTCCTTCACCTTCCTACTTTTCAGTGTCTTGGTGCCACCACTGGAAGAAATCTCTATGGAATTCACTGCTTTTGTGTTGAGCCAAACACATGGGTGGGCTCATATATTTCTTCTTAAGTTTCTACCTTACACCAAGGAGATGAACTTACATGAACTGGGTTTGTTTGGGGTTTTTTTCTGTGCTTTGTAGGATTTGAATCTTAAGAAGCTATAAGGAGGTAATGTAGGCTGAACCCCAAGTGAAAGGCATACAAAATAAAGAGCTGTGAGGCAGAAAGTGTATTTATGTGTGCTAGTGTACGTAAAACCCCTCTAAAAATAGGTAAGTGCAAGACCTATTAAAATGAAAGGAATGGGAGGAAAAAGAGAGGAATGCTTGCTGGAGGAATTGCAATAGAACACAAAAAAAGCATTTGAGAAAAATGCTAATGGAATGAAAAATGGGAATGTGCACTAAGAAAATAAAAGATCATTTCTCCTTGAGCTATGTCTGGAAAAGGAGCTCTGAAAATAAATGGCCTGCAGTAAAAGCAGTGCTATCTAATGCACTACCCTGGCTGTTGCTGAGCCTAACTGATGCAACTCAGTTTCAGATGCTGGCCTGGTGTGTAGCTCTCAGTCTCACAAAGCACTGTGGGTAGAACAATGGTGAGTGCAGAGTAAGTCAGCCAAGATGTGGTTTGAAAAGGCACTGCTGTTTAAGGTGGGAATGATTTCAGAATTCAAATAGACTTTTTAAAAGAGGAGAGTTATTAGATTTGTTTTTCTGCTGCTGTTTAATATGAATCTTGTTGTATGTTCAGATCTGTAAGTCCCCCCTCTCTGTTCCCATCACCTGCACACAGGCTCCTGCTATATCCCTCTGCAATGCAGCATTCCCCTGCATAGCTGCCACTTCCCACAGTGGGACCCAACTCTGATAGTCATTCTTTGGAGGAATCTTTAGTTCCCAGGAGTGTTTCCCATTCACACCCCTTCACTGACAAGTGCCCAAACAGGAAGGTTTTATAAACCAATGGGGCAGAGTGTGATTCCAATTAAACAGCCCCAGTTTCCAGAATGGGAAAACCCAATGGGGAGCAAAAAGAAAAATCAGATCTTATGTTAGAGAATAGGAAGCTCAGTCAGTGGCATGCTGCTTATTTCATTAATGCCAGGAGATAAGAAATACAAACCTCCTTTTGCTTCTTCATTACGGAACAAAATCTAATTGGGTATCTGCTTCCAGTCTACTAAATTATCTTTTAAATTTAATGTTGGATACAGAGAATAATGTCATCAAATGACAAATGTGTATTTTTTTACATCCTCTTTATACACATCAAAATGTGAATAATCTTCCATTCATATAAACTGACAGTCCACTCACATGAACTGATGGTGACAATTAGAGAATAACAACTTAAGGCAAAGACCAGAATGAAGATAATTTAAGCACGTGGCTCTATTTAGCTGTTGCTTCTAGATAATGCTGTAACCTGAGTGTATATAAATATACATACTGCCTGTAAACACCCTTAATAGATGAGCCCTTCCCTTCAGGTTTATACAAGTAGACACAATTCCTCACAAATTAAATGGTCCTCTAAATTAAATAGCACAACTCATTATTTTCTTGAGTAAGCAGCAAAAGAGCTCAGGCCAAAGCACACGTCTCACAGATGAAAAGCTAGTACCCAGAAATGAAAACTTTGCTATCTGGGGTAGCATCTGTCTCTCAAGATGGTTTTTAGGCTTTTCTCTGTCTCATGATATATGCTGCAGATCATACTGCTTCTTTTAAAAGCCACTTGCCACGTCTGTGTGTGCAAGCCTCAAAGATGAGTGTTGTAAAGAACAGAGCACTATGTTCCAGAAGACATGATTAAACTACCCAAACATAAGGAACTGAAATAACCAGGGACAAATATATCAGTATCTGAGAGAGGGTAGAGCTGCTCAAATGAGCATACTCTGTGGAGTCTATTCCAGTTACAGAAAGTTTGAGGCAGTCAGCTATAGTCACCAATATGAAAGCACAAAATTATTGTGCATTGCTACCCCAGAGGGGACAGGAGAGCCACCTTCAGTGCCTTGCTGAAAGAGAAGTGAAGGGAGGATTCCTTGGGACTAAGTGACATGTGACTATCAGGTGGGATGGTCTCTTAGATCTTGTAGGGGTACTGCCATCACCATCCTACAAGCAACAAGAAACTGTGAAACCAGGACAAAAGGGGGATCTGAGCAAGAAAGACCCACCAGGTCTTTCTGTGGTGCATTCCTGTTCACCTCCGTTACTGGTGATGACCTTGTGTGAGCAGGCTCACAGAGCCTGGTTTCCTCTAGATGGTTACCTGGACTGTCTGTCCATGTAAGCCTGTGCTTTGTGTCACAAATGTTGCAAGTGGGGTCTGCTGAAGTTACTGCCACTAGAATTCTAAGGAAGTAGTCCCTGCTCTCAGGCTAGGAAAAATAAAAGGGGCAAGAAGTACAGCTCTCAAAGCTGAGAAACAAACACAACATTCAACATGGCCAAAGTAAAACCTCAAGCTCAACAGAGGCCCTTCCATTTCTGTAGTGAAGGACTGAGAAATAAGCCAGTGAAAAATGTTAAGATGCTAAATATAAAACACATATAATGCCAAGAGTCCCAAGTGGAAGTAAAAAAAGAACAAATGTTGCTGACAAGTAATCTTTCAATAATCTGATTTCAAACCGCATTATGCAGAGAGCTGCTTCACACCTGAGAAAATATTTACTGCTCCACTGGCAAAATAAAATAAGCCTTAGCAAGCTATTATACTTGCTAAGTTCCAAACATTTCAAAATACATCCTACAAGGATTTTTGAGTCTTTTAAATGACAGTGGCTGGGGGTGGAACACTAACAGAGAAGGTGTTTGTTGAGGCTGGTGTGTTTGCAGCAGGTTATCTATTGCTGACTTCTCTTCATGAGCTTCAAAGCACAAAGTAACTGGGCAAATGGTTTGTTGGTGAATGCTATATATACATTTTATATAGATATAGATATAGATA
>JAOEGS010009452.1:20669-30907 GCA_025447755.1 Corythornis vintsioides
TATATATAAGATATATGTGCATGTATAGAGAGGAATGTAGAGAGAAAAATCCTTCACCAATGCAGCTGGTCTGTGAAATGGCTTCAAGCACAGGTGAAAAAATGCAGGAAAACTGGAGGGACTCTTCAGAGCAGATCAGGTAAAAATTATTAGAGGTTTAAAATGTATGGCCTGCTTGTGAAAGGTCAGAGTGTACAAGTTGTTATTTGTTTTAAACAGTGAAAGGCTCCAGTCAAGATTCCATAATGGAGTGTTGCTTGGGACAAAGAATATTGATGCTTTGCAGACTGGGCAAAGCAGACACCTCTCACCATGTGCAAAACCATGAAGCTCACCTGCTTTAATTTGCTATTATCCCCTACTTCTCTAACAGAGAAGCAATCCATTGTTTTTATTGCTCACTGGAGCAACAAACGAGAAGTAAAATTAATTTTCATCCTGAAAGGCTTGACTTCTACAGTCTAGATGAAATTGTTCTGACTCCCCTGAAAAGACCAGCCTGGATGTGGTGACTTTCTGGCAATTGCTTTGGGCTTTACAGTTTATGCTCTCTGGTAATACAGAGAAGGTATTTTTGCAACCAAATGTAGATCTGAACTCCATAGGAAGTAATTCCTTTCAAAGTAAAAACATTCTAAATTGGCTCTTAAAAATTCAAGTAGGATGATCATTTTGTGTGGAAGTTTTTCTAATTAATTTTCATGAAACAGGCCAGCATGTGGCTGCTGCCTGAACAGAGCAGCTGTTAGTATTTCATACTTGTGTATTCCTTTGTTTTCTCTGGAACTATATGCATATGTTTGCCCATTTGCACATTCTGGGGGAAAAAAAAAATAAAGAAAACAAAACTAATACAAACCAAAAAACAGCCCAACATTAAAAAGCTCTGTCATTTAGCATCCTTTATATAGCAAAAATTAGACACCTGCTCCAGTAAAAATAACTGTGACTGCATGTGAATTTATCCCTGGGTCACCAGAGCAACAATAAGGGTGGATAAAAATAAGCATTATCAAATATTACCAAAATCTGAAAAAGAAAAATGAAATTGCTCTTACTTGCTTTGTCTCACCTTCCACTTTCCTTTTTGAACTTCCAGGAACTTGACCTGCTCTGCCCCAGCCTCCTCTGGGCTTTCCCTGTGCAGAAATGCCACGTGGCAGCCCTTGGCACAGGCTGGATGACAGCAGCCACAAAGCAGTGCTCAGGAGCAAAAGACCATCCCCTTCCATCTGGTGGCTCTCCATCCACCAAAGGCTTCCTGGGAAAACAGGCAAGGAAAACAGAAAGCTTTGTGAGAGGAAGGAGTGGTTGATGCTGAAGTAAATCTGCTGCAACAAATGGTTATTCTTCTAATTGTAATTACTGTAACACTCTTTAATCAGAGGAAAGGAGCAAAAGACTTAATTTCAGTATCCTTGGAAGCCTTTGGGTCAAAAGGCTTCTTCTGTTTTCCCAGGATATGTGTGCATGCTCCTTCACTATGGAACAGACAAGTAATTTCAATAGCTGTTTCATTTGTCCTTCAGCAGAGTTTAGCCCTTAAAATGCATATTAATAGGAAAAAGTGGAGAGCCAGCTCTGGAGATTAGCTGGGCTTTCTGGTATTGCTTAGTTGCTCTGCTGCATGGAAAATGCAGGATGATAGAGGGAGAGCTCACCACTCATAAATACTTAAGCAGCAAGACACAATAGGCAGGCCCTTCCATTGTTACACAACTCAGAGGTACAGAGGCACAAAGCCCAAGAACAAGTGGCTGTAGATACTTCAAAAGTACATTTCCTTAGAAATATACATGTCAAGTTAGTAATTTTTTTTTTCTTTTTACAAAACCAATCCCTTAAAAAAAGGGAGCAGTGCTCCCAGTTGTGTATTCACTGGCTGTTACTGGCACTCTGCCACAGGAAAGACCCCTCTGGGGTGGAGGAGGTGGCTGATGATTTTAACTGGTGCATTCCACACTTCATGTACGTGCACAGTCACCCGTCCTGCAGCGAGGGAAAAAGAGAATTCCACTCTGAAGGGTTTTACTTCTCTCTACTTCAACAAGCAGTGACTCTAACAACTGATGATAAGCAACTATTATCAATCCACCACTGAAATTCCATCTCCAGCTTAAACAGTGTAAATTGTCCCAGGCTTCTGGATGTGCTCCAGGACAGAGGTAGAGTTTCGGAACATGACAGGTAAAAAGAAGCTCAGGAAAATCAGATTTAGGGCACTCTGAGACAGAAACAAGGGATTAGATTGCCTCATCCAGACAGAGTAGAGAAGGGCACTTGGACAAGTGGGACCTCCTTTTCAGAGTATGAAAATGATATTAATGAAAATACTAATACAGACCTGTTCTTGTTCTTAATGATTTATCGCTGAGGCTTTAGAAGAATCAATAGGCTTTTCTGTAATAATTTATCCCCTGCTCCTTCAACTGGTGCCATTCTCTGTAGTTCGTGGAGTTTATAATAGGGCTGGAGTTCAATTAGCTTGATGTTGTGCTGATGACAGTATGGAAACAGAAACTGGAAAGAAAAAAAAAGCAAGAAAAAAGTTTAGAGCGTTGGCAGACTGGGAAGCAACGACAAGGTTTGGTTAGTGAGCACAAGTCATCCACGTGGCTCTGTTTGCTGTGGGTTTCTCACTCCCTGGCCATTTTTAGCAGCCTGAATCAGCAGTCCCACATCCTCCACACGACTCAAACTGGCAGTAACCCTTCATAAGACCTCATCTGCTGTTCCAGGGCAGGCAGAGAGGCTTAAACCCCTGCTGACTTTAAATTCAGTTCAGCAGGAAAATGCTGTTCCAGTGCAGTTCACAACATGGGCAACAGAAAACTGCTGCTGGTGAAGTTAAATGGTGGACACTTTGGTGCTTCATCGTGGGTGGTTAAATGTGGTGCTTCTCTACCTGAGCAGTTGAAAGGTGGTTTCATTCTGCTATTTTTTTTCTGTAGATTGATAGCTGTGTGTTCCAGAGAGCTGATTTAGCTATTCATGTCTTGAGTTTCCAAATCAATAAGCTAGCTACTGGCCAGTTATAAAAGCTATTGTTACCAAAAGCAGATGATCAGCGTCAGCCCTGAGCAGGGGCTGCAGCAGCTGGGAACTGGAAAGAAGATCCCAAAGGAGTCTTGCTCCTTGTGCACGGGGCCAGGCTGGACCAGTGGGATAAGGTCACTTGTGTCAAGTTTAATAGGTCAAGGACATTTTGGTCACAACAACCCCCAGCAGCTCCAGGCTGGGAGAGGAGGGGCAGAAAAGCCCTGGGGATGCTGGGGATGCCTGGCTGCACATGAGTCAGGGTGTGCCCAGGGGAAGAAGAAGGCCAAGGGCATCCTGGCCTGGATTAGGAACAGAGTGGGCAGCAAGAGCAAAGAGGTGATGGTGCTCCTATACCCAGCACTGGTGAGGCCACCCCTGGAGCTCTGTGTCCAATTTGGGGCACTGTGCTACAGGAGGGTCAGGGAGGTGCTGGAGAGGGGACAGAGAAGAGCAACAAGGCTGGTTAGGGGATTGGAGAACATGTCCTGTGGCGAGAGGATGAGAGAATTGTGTTTAGTCTGTGGGAGGCTGAGAGGTGACCTCATTGCTCTACAGCTCCTGACAGGAGGATCAGAGCTGTGGGTGCTGGACTCTGCTCCTCATGACCAGTGACAGGACCAGGGGAAATTCAGATCAGATAAGAGGAGAAATTTCTTTAGTGAGAGAGCAGTTAAACATGGGAAGGGACTGCCCAGAGAGGTGGTGGAGTCCCCATCTCTGGAGGGGTTCCAGAGGCAGTAGATGTGGTGCTGCAGAGCATGGGCTAGTGACCATGGGAGTGTTGGGTGGAAGGTTGGACTTGATGAACCTGGAAGTTTTTTTCCAACTTTTCATTTTTATGATTCTATTATTAGTGTTTTACAAAGAACTTGGCTCTTTGCTGGAGGCATTCCACGTGGGGCTTGAGGAAGCTCTGAGCAACTTGCTCTAGTTGCAGATGTCCCTGCTCTCAGCAGGGGTTGGACTGGATGAGCTCTGGTGCTCCTTTTACCCACAATAGCTTCATTACTTCACAGCCGAGGCCCGGCTGCAGCCTCAGGCGCCGCATTCCATGCGTGAAAAACCCCGTGGGTGTTGCGAGAGGCCTCAAGGCTTGGGCAGGAAGGGGGGTGGTCGGCACCCGCTGCGGGGCGAGGACGGGCGCTAGAGACAGCGAGGGGAAAACACCTGAAGGAGGAAAACATCTGAAGGGGGAAAACCTGGCGAGCTCCGCATACAACCTCGGCGAGCACCTCCTTCCCCCGGGGCTCGCCATGCCAGCCCCGGCACTGGGTAGAGGACAAGCATGGGCCCCGCGGGGAGCAGAGCAGCGCCAGCCCCTACCCGGGCACGGCCACTACGGGGGCTGGCCCGCTCCCGCTGCGTGCCCCTGCCCCGCCACCGGCAACGCGCCGCTCGCTCCCGCGCATGCCCGGCCCGCATGGGCGCCTGCGCGCTGGGGCGGGGGGCGGGCACCGCTGCTTTCGGAGCCTTGCGGGCGCCAGGAGGCTGCCGCGTCGCCGCAGCGCGGGCGGGAGGAGCGCGGCCCGGCGGCGGGCACCGGGCGCTCCCGTCTCGTCTCTGGGCACGGCGTAAGCGGCACCTGAGTCGCCTGGGAACGGGCGGCGGGCAGGCGGGGGAGAGCCGGCTGGGTGCTCCTTTGCCTCCTCGATCGTTATGGCCGGCTCGGAGCAGCCGCCGCCACGGCGGGAGGACGGGGAAGCGCCGCTGCCCATCGAGGACGCGGAGCTGGCGCTGGCCGGCATCAACATGCTGCTGAACAACGGCTTCCGAGAGTCTGACCAGCTCTTCAAGAAATACAGGTATCCCTGGCCGCCTTTCCGCAGCGCGGCCCCGGGCACCCCCCCGGCTTTCCCCCACCTGCCCCCGTCACCCACCTGCGCCGGCCCCGCTCCCGCCTCAGGCGGCCTCCCCAGGCTGGCGGCGCCCGCGTCTCTGCGCGCGGGTAGCGGGGCCGGGAAGCGCGCAGGGCCCGCCCTGGGCAGGGGCGCTCGGCACGGGCAGCCTCGCCCTGCCCGGAGTGTGGTGGGGGGAGCGGGCGAGGTGCCCCCGATTGCCTGCTCGGTCTGCTCTGCCGTGGGGAGTGGTTCGCCCCCGTGAGCCCGGGTGAGAGGCTGTGGATCAGCCTTGCGGGGTCTCCGCGGGGGTGGCGCGGCTGCTGCTGGGCCCGGTGACGGTCGCCCTGGGGAGGGGCCGGGCGGGGGGCGGTGGGTCCCTCGGCGATACCGGGGGAGGCTGCGTTTGGCTGTCGCGAATGAGCAGACACACACTGGCGCCTGTCGACGGAGGTGTTTTTCGGCGTTTTCTTTCTCTCCGATGTCTGGATGTGATCTGGTGCTGGCTTCAATTACAACCGGGAACCGAGAAAAGGTCCTTGAATGCCGCTGTGATTACCTCCGGCTGCGAGATTATGTTGGTAATCCTTCTATACATCGTGTTGAGGGTTGCGCTTGAAGCAGTCACCCGGTAGGAGTGGAATTTACACGGCTGTGTAAGTCTTAAAGAAAAGATTGCCCGTACCTGCCTTTGCCTTTTTGTCTGAGGGCTGATGCGTTCCACTCAGGCTTGATCGGCTGTAATTGTGCTTACGCCCTGAATAATTAATATGCACTATGCTACTGTTGCCTGTATGATTAAAATGGGCTTTGATTGACCTAAAATAGCACAGTGTACTCACGTACTTAAACCTTACTTAACAAAAAGGGTGTTTGGAGGTAGAGTGGGTGAAGTGAGAGAAATTAAGAAAACTCCCTTTAGTAATGATGGAATAATAACCAAACGCTGTACTTGCCACAGCCCACTATGAAACACATCCATCTGCCTCGTGTGTTCCATGTACAGCGCTGTTGTGTAGAATTAGCTGGGGTGTTGCAGGTGACAGACAAGTGGTGCTGATGCTGCATTGCTCACCTGCATAACTCGTGTGAAGCTGAACCTAGCAGATATTAATCTCTTCAGTCTGTTGGAGCTGTCAGTTGTAAGTGTTGGTTTTGGGTGTCTGTGTTTTGCACTTTTACCTAACTGGCACCTTAAAAAACCCAACCCACTTGATGAGATTTCTTCTCCACTTCTGGTTGTGTTGTGCTGTTGCTTTCTTCCAGGACTGTGAATCTGGATGTGGTCTAGGAGTTGTAGATGTGTGATGCTTCTTAACGTTGTATAGTAGCGTTAGGGAGGAAAATTAAGATTCCTGGGTTCAAAATGCAGCTTAGTCGTCCCTTGAAAGGGCGGATAACATCTCTCCTGTAAATTGCTCTCTTGGTGATCTAGAAGGTGTATTACTAAGGATTCCTCAAATGCAGAACTTACCTTTTGTTTTGTTTTCAGGTGTGGGCTTTTCTTTGTTTTTTATCAAGAATTGCCTTTAAGTGTTTGATCTTGGCTGTTAAACACTATCTGCAAGGAGTAAATAGAAATTAATTCAGTGCTTTGGAGTTTCATAAGTAATAACCATTATTTTGGGTTTTTAAATGGCTGTGAAAATTTTCAGCCCTGTCTACCTCATGCCAAAATTGATAGCAGCATTCCTCTTGCTGTGAACAGACTGTTCCTGAATTGCAGATGAGTGGATGTTGAAGCCTCACATTAGATGTAGGAGAAGGTACAACAAAGTCTGCTCAACTTCCTATGAATTGGGATTTTGGAGACACATGTAATGAGGTGCATTTTTTCCTCCCAATGGTTTTTGTTTCTATATTCTTCTTAAACACCTTCTTCCTATAAGGATTTAAGTAATGCTGTTATATGTTTCTCTGCATACTGCCTTGAATAAGTCTATTTTTAGTTGATGTAGGCTTAAAATGATGCAACAGAACCCATGCTAAACGGGCCTGGTAAGCCAAAGAGCAGCTCTCTAATTTAATATGGGTGTTTGTAACTTGCAGCACTTAGAGCCCAGAGATGTCTGATGAAATGCAGGTTTGTAAACCTGATGTGAGCGTGTGTCTGGATTTCAAATTACCTTTTTTTTATAAGGTGTTAATTCTAGACTACTTCAGGTTATTTAGCTCTGTCTCAGAAGCTTAGCAGTTAATCAGATGAATCCCAAAAGGGAGGAATGGAATTTGGACCTGTCTGGGAGCTCCTATTGAGCAAAATTTCAGTTTCATTTGCTACACCATTTAAACAAGATAGTATTTTCTGAGAAACAGTTTTGGTTTTGCTTCTGCTTTTTATTCCTTTTACATTTTTCTTCATTTGCCACCTGAAGTATCTAATGAAAAATAAATGCTAATCCATGCTGCACCATCATGGTACAGTAGGCAACCTTGATGAGCCTAAGGACAGCTGTCATTCCAAAGCAGGCAGGATCTTTTCCTTGCTCTTATGTATTTTTATATCTTCCAGAAAGCTGGGTGTGTCCCAGCTATGTTTGAAAGCTGGTCCCAATGCAGCCTTTGGGGAAGTCAGGGTGTTTCACATGTATATCCCCACCAGCAGAGCCCTGCTTTGCAGAGTGGTGCTGCTTTGAGGTCATGGCCAGCAGAGTAGCTGCTTCTGTGTTTGCTGTGGGAAAAGGGTGTCTCTGAGTAAGTCAGGTGTCTGTTGTATTTCAGATACAACGTGGTTGTTACTGCATTGGCTATTGCTGTCAAGCAGCTAATGATTTCTCAGGTGTAGTTTGTGACTTTTTTTTTTTGAGGGAAGATACTGGAGTTTGAAAAATCATCTGCAAATAGCATTGACATCTGCACATATTTTTTCATAAAGTCCAGATCCTCCACCTGCTAGAGGTGACAATGAATATGAAACAAATACAGTCAGAACTAGAATAGAACAATCTAGTGCTGGTAGCTGTGTCAGGTCCCCAGTGCCAACTCCTGCTGGAATCTGTCAGGTATCAGTCTTTCTGTTCAGCTTGAACCACCCAGGTCTCATGGGTTTCAGCTTTGAGAACTTGTGGAAGCTGGAATAGCCATGGAGGTCAAGCAAGGGCATGGACATTGGAGATGGAGCCCATGGTCACCACCTGGCACTAGCAAGAAGGCTGGAATGGGAGTGTTCTTATTTGTGTCCTTCCAGCTTTGTGGATTCCTAAGCATTTAAGAAAAGAAACTTAACTGCCCAAAGACTTGAAAACTTCCTCTGTCTCTGAGGATAAAAGACAGTGTCAAAATCAGGATCCTTTTAGCCAAATGTTGACTCACAATATCCATCAACTTATGTTTTATCTTAGAAGAAATACAACTGTCTCCTACCTGGGAAGCGTTTGACTCTGCCTCTGAGTGACCCTCAGTGCTGAGGAAGCTTGGTGATGTTTTCACCTTGAATCTGAGAGGAAAGAGAAACAGTACAAGATGAATACATAAAATATATATAATAAGATAATCTCAAGAAGAATAAAGAATAAAGATGATGTAGAGGAAATGTGATTCTAATAGAAAATGGAAAGATTTAAAGCATGGGCTCAGTAGGAAAATATGCTGTACAGTCTGCTAGGGTAGAGCAGGATGTGGAGAAGGATGGAAAGCTGAAGCAAATGGGGCAGTGAGATAAAAGGTTAGTGTGAGTACCTTAAAATGGGAAATTTTTGAAGTTATGACATGTTATGGTGTATGTATTGGCAGAACTTTAGTAATGTACCAGAAATTCCATTGTGGGTAGTTGTCTAAAGCTGGTTATTATCCATTTAAAATGGTGTTTGTGTTTCAAAGTGCTTTTGACCCAAGTACAAGTTGAGACAAGGTGTCATGAAACCAGTGTTGTTCAGCATGGCCCACATATGGGCAATTTAACCACTGTTGAAATTCCTGTTAATGGAGCTCTGCAGATTTAAACCCAGAAATTAAGTGATTTAGGAGATGTTTCAGTGGCTTCTCTAAGGATAAGGACAGCAAGGTGGGAAGTGGCTAAGCCAGTTGGGAGAAGGAAGGTGACATCTTCTTGATTGCCAGTGTGAACACAGGCCGTGAGTGCAGCCCTGTGCTGGTGTTACTGCAGTGCTAGGCAGATAGCAGCTCTGGAGGTGTATAGAAAAGGGAATTGTGCACAAGAGGAGTGATTTTTCATGCAGTGCTAGGCAGATAGCTCTGGAGATGTTTAGAAAGGGGAGTTGTGCACCAGGGGAGTGGTTTTTACCAGAGATAGTCTGTGCTCCTTAGAGAAAGGTCCCGTTGCTCTGGTCGGCAATGCTCGTAAAACCAGCATCAGTTTTCCAGTTCTGATGATGGATTAGAAAGATTTAAAGTGTTGTACAGTTGAAAGCTTCTAGACCTGGCTATGTAGAGAGGATTGTGATGCACAGTTCATGACAGAGATGGGTGTTGTTGGCAAGAAATGAGTGGTAAAAAAGGTAGTGGGAGATTGAGATCCATTTGGCACACAGAGCAAATCCAGGAGCTCAGAGGTGTTAAGAAGCTGTCTGATGTCACTTAAGATGCTGTAGTTTGGCCTGGGAAGTGATTTCAGTTGAACCTACAGTGGAAAAATTTTTTTTGCAGAAGTCTAACTGTTAAGGATTAAGAGTTTGCAGAGTAGTTACAAAACTGACAGACAAGCTGGTTAGAACAACTCACTGGGTTTGTACTGCCCAATTGCAAAGTAAAATGCAGTTTCAAACCCTTCTCATAATCCCTGGTCTTTGGGTCTTGTGCATCCAGATTTCCCAGCCTGAGGTTAGAGCAAAACAATCCACTGTTAATTTGTGGAAGGAAAAAACAAACCTGATATGAACAGGATGGGACAGAGTCACAGTATTGCTCTGATATTCTGGAATTTCTCTTTTGATTGTGTGTTTCTAGTGTAATTAGAAGTGCATCCTTACAGCTCATTTAGCAATGAAGTTGGGGCTGATCTTAAAATACAAATTAAACATGGTACTGACATTTGCAGTTCTCAATTTGTCAATACTATAGTGTTTTCTTTACACTTACATGTTTCCTTAGCTTTTTCATCTACCAAGATTGGATGTGTACTTGTATAAACATCTATCCTGTGCTTCTCAGTTTTAGAATGTTTAGTTTTAGTATGTTTTAGAATACATTCTAGAATAATCTGTGATGGAGTAATGACCAAAGGGTGCAGTTCTGGGCCCTGCACTCCCAGAAGGACATTTAGGGGCTGGAGGGTCCAAAGGAGACAACGAGTCTGAGGAAGGGACTGGAGGGAAAGTCTTGTGAGGAGAGATGAGGGAGCTGGGGCTGTTCAGCCTGGAGAAGAGTAGACTCAGGGGGGATCTCATCACTCCACAGCTCCCTGAC
>JAOEGS010009453.1:0-57737 GCA_025447755.1 Corythornis vintsioides
CCCTGGAGGGGTTTCCAAGCCCTGGAGCTGTGGTGCTGAGGGCCATGGGGCAGTGGTGCCCTGGCACTGCTGGGGGTTGGTTGGACTCTGTGATCTTAAAGCTCTTTTTCCAACCAAAACAATCCTTGGCTTCAGTTCTGTGATTCCCTCTCTGTGGAGGAGGACTTGTGCCAAAAAGCAAATCCAGTTTTAGGAGTTCCTTCCAGTGTTCCCAGCTCTGCTCAGGGGCTGGTGCTTATTTGCCTGAACTTTTCAAACAAGAGCTAGAAAAGCCTCACTCAGGGCTTTCCCTCTTTGCACCCAGACAGCTGGCAGTGCCATGTGGGTGGCAGAGGTGGCCCCTTGGGTTTAAGATGCCAGTGTCTCAGCTGCCTCTGAGTCAGGCTGAATCACAGCAGGGCCATGTGCTGCTCTCCCTCTGCTCCCTGCATCACAGGCTGTTCCTCCAGCAGCAGGGGGGTTGCAACCTGCAGTGGGCATGGGGGAAACCTTTGGTTGGAAGCCTTTTTGGTCCTGTTGTGAGCAGTTTTCACTCTGAAATCTCCCTGGAGCAGCAAGGAGGGGGGGGTTTGGTGTGGAGCTGTAGCCTCCCAGGCAGGGAATCCATCTGGGAGGTGACATTTCAGAGGGCTGGGGGACAATCATGTGGTTGTGAAGCTGCTGATGCCAACACTGCCATGGGCTGCTGTGAACTCCCAGTGTCTCTGTCCCTGAGCTGTGTCTGAAGGAGGAAACAGTGGCGTGCTTGTGGAGATCAGATAATGGCTTCCTGTTAGAATAAGGGGAATAACTGAGCTGCATTCATTACCTGCCTGCTCTGACAGGTTTTGGAGCAGGATCCTCTGCAGATGGGCAGTCAGCAGGGTGAAGGGTGTTGGTAGCTGGCTGGGGCATGGAGAGGATTGGGCATTTTGACTTCTTGATGACATTTTGACACCTGTGTCTGCAGCAAAATAAAATGGGCCAAGGAGCTGACTGCCCACTTCTGCTGCACTCTCTGCTCTTCCCTCTTTTGTTTTCTTCTTTCTGTATTTAATTGGTTATTTATGAAGAAATTCAGGTGATGCAGGGAAAAAAATAAGGGTGCTTTTTCCTATGTGTGGCTGTTTCCAGAGCACTCAGTCCTGGCTGAGCCCTGATGCCCAGGCTGGGCTCAGCTCAGTTTGTGGGACCAGTGAGGCTGGACACACATGAATCTCCATCCCTCCTGCCATCAGAAAAGCCTTCCAGTGTCCAATGCAGGAAGGTAAAAGTCCTGTGCAGCAGAGCTTCTGCATCTCACCATGCCTCTCCCTGAGCAGCACCCACCTTTTGAGTCTTTGAATCTTTTGAGTTCATTTCCCTTTCCCCTTTTCTTTTGAAGTTAGGTCAGAGCTTCTTCTTTCCTCCCTCCTCCTTGTTCCTTTGGGGATTTACCTTGCAGGGAGCACATGCAGTGGTGTTACTGACCAAGAAGGGTGAATGCAGTGCTCTTTGCCAAGTCTTGATGAATATTTTCTCTCCCTGCCTTCCAGAAATCTCCAACTTGCTAGTTGCCACCAAGAAGGCTCAGGAATGGCAGCCTGTTTATCCCCTGGGGCAGCTGAGTTTCCATCGAATCCTCAAGGAAGAAATCATCCAGGTCAGTAGGTGCTTAGCCTTCAAAATCTTGTGTTCCAAACTGATGGAGCACCCAGATCTTCACCTGAATGCACAAACCACCTTTAACAGTTCACATTTCACAGCTCTGAACTCACAGTCAGCTTCTGTTAAAGGCAGAGTTTTGAGGGCTTTTCCAATGGCATGACCAGGCAGATATTGATGATGTGAGTTGTTTTTCTATCCACAGGCAGCATCCAGGCTTCCTGCAAAAAATATCCCAAGGCTGAATCCTCTGTTGTTTGAAGAGGAAATTGCTTTCCCAAACAAAGCATTCCATTGAAATATTACTTCCTCTACCTTTTGGAAACACATTAGAGATCTCCTCAATAGCAGCATATTGTAAATAAGAGGCCAGTTATTACTGAATCATTTGGTGTTTAGTGTGATAACAAGAAGCCCTGGACCTGTTTGATGGGGATGTAGTGGCCCTTTGATGTCAACTGAGCTGACAGTGGTGTGCTCAGGGAAGCCACTGAAGGCAAGAGCAAAACTCTTACTGGTTTTTACTGAAATTAAGTCTATGTGTAGCTAAGATCAGGTGGAGGGCAGAGTCCACTGCTTGGAGAGGCAGAACAGAGGGTAAAACTCAAATATTTCTGTAAATCCACACTTGTTTGCTTCGTGCCCTGGTTGAACAAGACCTGGTGTGCTCTGTCCTAGGGGGAACACCTTGGAAGAGGGACAAGAACACAGATCTACTCAGGGGTTCTCAACTACAAAGATGATGAGAATGAAGGCTATCAAAATGAGAAAGAGATGAAAGTCCTTCTCAAAGTCTTGGACCCCAGCCACAGAGACATTTCGTTGGCAAGTTTTCCCCCTTTTTGTCCATTGTGCTGCCAATACTGGGCCTCACTGTGCTCTGCCATGGGTCAGCTGTGAAAAGCCTTTGATGAAAAGGAGGTTGTGGGTGCTGGAAGGGAATGGGAGGGGGTTGAGTGACTGTCCTGGGGTGTCTGGATGTGGGTTTGAGGGACGTGGGTTAGGGGTGAACTTTGTAGAGTGGGGTTAATGGTTGGACTGGATGATGCCAAGGGGCTTTTCCAACCTGAATGATTCAGTGGTTGCTGTCTTACATGGGCAGCACACCCCTGGCAGTGTTACTGCAGTGGGATGGCAGGGCTGCAGATGGCCCTGCTCACTGCACAGGGGTTGGACCAGATGCCCTTCAAAGATCCAGCCCCAGGGCTCTGATCTCTTGCAGACGTTTTTGTTGCTCTCTGCTCTGTGTTTGTTCAGCTCTTGGGTGGCTGTGCAGTGACCAGCAGGTGAGTGGCTCACCCCTTTCTCTCTCTCCCAGGCATTCTTTGAGACAGCAAGCATGATGAGGCAGGTGTCTCACAAACACATCGTCCTGCTCCACGGCGTCTGCGTCCGTGACGTGGAAAGTGAGTCCCTGAGCACCCCTTGGGCAGCAGGCCCAGGGGGGACAGGGCAGGGCTGGCACTGGGAGAGGGGGGGGATCAGCAGCTGCTGCCTCTCTTTAGCCCTGCAGCCAGCAGCAGAGTGGAACAGCCAGGCAGCTGCACAGCCCTTGCTGCCCATAAGTGCCTCAGGGGGTGGTTCCTTGAATGGGAATGCTGCAGTGCTGGGGGGCATTGGTGCCAACCAGCACCCTGGCAGAAGTGTCTTCCCAGGGGAGGCTCTGCTTGACATGCTTCGTGCCAGGCTTACTGTGCCACTCTCAGCACTGAAACAAACTGTGGAGGGTGGTGAAGTAAAGCCAGATTGCAGCCTGGAGGGGGTGTGAGGATGGGAACAGACCTGCTGGATCACTCCAGACACCTGCTGTTGCAGGACTGACTTTCTGCACCTGACTTTGTAGATATCATGGTCGAGGAGTTTGTGGAATTTGGGCCTCTGGATCTGTTCATGCATAGGAAAAGTGAAGTGCTGACAACTCCTTGGAAATTCAAAGTTGCCAAGCAACTCGCCAGTGCCCTGAGCTACTTGGTAAGAATGTTGGCAGAAGGCTTGGCTGGTCCTGCTGCAGTTGCCTTCCTCAGGCAGTGGGACTGTCCAGTGGAGGGGATATTCTTCTTGTGTTCATTATGTTGCTCTAAATAAGGAGGAAGCCTCCCCGGGAAGGTGCTGAGCTGCCTTTCTTATCAGCAGGCCACACAGGCATTGTGTACACTGGAGCTCTTGCAGAGCATCACTGCCTCACTGCTCTCACTCACTGGCCTTTTTCTCCCTTGCTGTAGGAAGATAAGGATTTGGTCCATGGAAATGTCTGTACTAAAAACATCCTCCTGGCAAGAGAGGGAATTGACACTGAATATGGTCCTTTCATAAAGCTGAGTGACCCGGGGATCCCCATAACAGTGCTCTCCAGACAAGGTATGGTGCCTCAATCTGCTGTCTCTTCAGCCTGGTGGGCAAGGGGAAAGGAAGAAGCACCACTCACAGCAGCTAGAGCTGGCTCCAGAATAGATGCAAGCAGCTTTCACAGCACAGAGGTGAAGGAACATTGCCAGGGGTGCTTGCTGCATTCATTTCTCCTACAAAGTCATGTGAGATAAGATGGAATCTCCCTGGGTGGCTCAAGGCACGAGCTTGTAAAAGCCCCAGAAACATCCTTCTGAGAACAGGGATTTGAGAAGCAAGATTTCTTTGCAACTGGACAAATACCACAGCTCTGGTTTCTTTTAGTTGAGAGGCTGTTAGACAATAATCACTAAGTTAGAAGGCTGGTTTTTGTCCTTTGGTATTAACTCCCAAGTGCACTGATTGTGTTTTATCTCAGAATGTGTTGAGAGGATCCCCTGGATTGCACCAGAGTGTGTGGAAGACTCCAAAAATTTAAGCATTGCAGCAGATAAGTGGAGCTTTGGTACCACACTGTGGGAGATCTGCTACAATGGAGAAATACCACTGAAAGACAAGACCTTGGCAGAGGTAAAACTGCTGCACAAACTTCACCTGGATGTCTCAGATGTCTCTTTGGCACCTCAGTTTCCTCTCAGGGAAGGGGCTTCCAAGCCCTGGAGCTGTGGTGCTGAGGGCCACGGGGCAGTGGTGCCCTGGCACTGCTGGGGGATGGTTTGGCTGATCTGAAAGGTCTCTGCCAACCAAAACAATTCCATAATCCTGTGCCTGAGGTTCTAAGAGCAGCTTGGTGCTGCTGTTTTTGGTTGGTTGGTGTGGACAGTGGTTCAGATCTCATCTCCTGTGGGACTTTCTTACTGTTTGCTTTGAAATCTAAAAATAAATGAAGGGTTTATTAAGTTAAAAGCTGAAATTCATGCCAGTTTCCATCTGTGCCTTGCAGAAGGAGAGGTTCTACGAGGGGCATTTTATGTTGGCAACACCATCGTGCAAGGAGCTGGCTGACCTGATGAAGCAGTGCATGAACTATGACCCCCCCCAGAGACCCTTCTTCAGAGCCATCATGAGAGACATCAACAAACTGGAGGAGCAAAGTGAGGCACGGGCTGGGTAGCAGCTGGAGGGGGGGGGGTGAGGGAGGCTGGTTTCTCTGGGCACCTCTCAGCAGCTTGATTCCCTGCTGTGTCCCTGCAGCAGTGGATTTGGGATTTCTGCAGATGAGCACAGATAGGATGGGGGTGTTGAACTGGTGCTGGTGTTGCTGCTGTTCCATGGGATGGTCCCTTTTCTATGCAACAGCTGGAGTTAGTTTCCAGTCTTTGGGCTCCATGAGATTTCCAGAGCATGCTCTTGACTGAAGCAGAGCATTAACACAGGTAGAGCTTGTTCCTGGTTCAGCTCATGTTGAAGTTCCCACAGAGCAACTTCAGGGCAAAACTTTACATCCCATACCTAGCAAATAAATGATTATGGAGGCTGAATAATGACAAGAGGCAGGATTTACAGCAGGATTGTTGGGACACGTGAGCAAGGACACCTTGAAGGGATGAGGCTGAGGTGTCCTTGTGAGAATCTGACCCAGGGCTTTGCTTTTCCCCACTCCCAGATCCAGATATTGTCTCGGAGAAGAAGCCCTGCACAGAGGTTGATCCCACCCTCTTTGAGAAACGCTTCCTGAAACGGATCCGGGACCTGGGAGAGGTAAGAGGGGTGTCAGATCCAACCCCAGAGCCCCCTGGGTGTGAGCACCCCCAGCCCTCTGGGTGTCCTTTCTGTGTCAGCCACACAGCATCACCCCTCCCTCCCTGCAGCAGCGCACCAGCGCTGGTTACTGAGTGTGGGCTCAGTTAATTCTGCTAATTAATCCTCTCTGCTTTCAAATCAGGGCCACTTTGGCAAGGTGGAGCTCTGCAGATACGACCCAGAAGGTGACAATACAGGGGAGCAAGTGGCAGTTAAATCTCTGAAGCCAGAGAGTGGAGGGAATCACATTGCTGACCTGAAGAAGGAAATAGAGATCTTGAGGAATCTTTATCATGAGAACATTGTCAAATACAAGGGAATCTGCATGGAAGATGGTAAATCTTCATGTAAAGTCTATGCTGAAAGTATGAGGATTCTGCTTCCAAAATGAAGCATCTGAAAGAACAAAATAGTCTTATTTCAGTATTGCATGTTTAGATCTCTTTCTTTGTGGAAGAATCACAGACTGGTTTGGGCTGGGAGGGGCCTTTAAAGGTCCAACCCCCCTGCCAGGGAGCAGCATCTGCAGCCAGAGCAGGGTGCTCAGAGCCCCCCCAACCTCCCCTGGGATGGTGCCAGGGCTGGGGCAGCCACCACCTCTCTGGGCAGCCTGGGACAGGCTCTGCCACCCTCAGTATCAACAGTTCCCTTCTCTGCAGTCTAAATCTCCCTCTTTCAGTTCAAACCATCACCCCTTGTCCTGTCCCAACAGCCCCTGCTCTAAAGTCCCTCCCCATCCTTCTGAGAGGCCCCTTGAAGTGCTGAAAGTTACTGGGTGGTGAGAAGGGTCACGAGTCTCCACAGTAACACACACTCTGCTTCTTTCTAGGAGGAAATGGGATCAAACTCATCATGGAATTTCTTCCTTCTGGGAGCCTCAAGGAATATCTGCCCCGGAACAAGAACAAAATCAATCTCAAGCAGCTTCTGAGATATGCAGTTCAGATCTGCAAGGTGAGCCTGGCACTGGAGCCTCCCCACAGCCCTGCTCTTGCATTAGCTCAGCATTTAACAGAGCAAGGGGAGGCTGCCCTAGGGAGCAGAACCCTTCTCCTTACTTTATCCCCAAGGACATGGATCCTAAAACAACCTCTACTATTCAGGAGCTACAGGCACAAAGATCAGCAAGGGAATAGTTACCAGGTTTCCTCACATGCAAGTTTATTAAAGAAAAAGTTGTTCCTGCTGTGGGATTTGCAGGATTAGGAGGGAGGGCAGCATTTGGAAGGGGAGTTTGTGCAGGGGAGAGTCTGTTGAGGGCAGGAGGCCACAAGAGCAGCGTGTGCTCTGCCACAGTCAGTGGCTTGTGGATGCTGGTGGGCTCAGCAGCTGGAAGTGCAGGCACAGAACTGCTGCTGTGAAGAAGGGTCTGGAGATGGTGGCTGGGAAGGGAAAGCTGGCTGGAGTATTGCCATGAGAGCCAAGGGAGCACTGGGCTGGGCTGTTGGAGGAAAGCAGTGGTTAAAGTAGTGGAGGAACCACCCCAAAAGGCTTCTCCTCCTGCAGGGAATGGACTACCTGGGCTCCCGGCAGTACGTGCACCGTGACTTGGCCGCGAGGAACGTCCTGGTTGAGAGTGAGAACAGAGTGAAGATTGGGGACTTTGGCCTCACCAAGGCCATCGAGACTGACAAGGAGTATTACACAGTCAAGGACGACCTGGACAGCCCTGTCTTCTGGTAGGAATTTGGAATTCTCTTTTCTTTTACCACCCTGAGTAACTTTGCTCCTGCAGGCTCAGGCTTTGCAGCACGCTGAGGATTCTTCCTGGTTTGATGAGAGGCTTAAATCCAGCATCAGAGCAAGGAGGAGACACCTGGTAGACACCACTTGTCTACTCCTGTGCTGTTGATTTCCTCCTGCACTTAGTGATCCCATGGTTTGGTTTTCACCTCCTTCAGCTTCCTCTGTGGCAGTTGTAGCTTCTTGACCACTCCTGTGGCATCCCAAGCCCCGCGGGGCACAGCAGTGTGTGTCCAAGGACTCTTACACGTGCAGTGCCTCTCTAGCTGGGTTGTACAGGTGTGAGTAGCTCTGCCTGCCACTCAGGTGTGTGACTGTGCCTTGCCACTCAGGTGTGTGACTGTGCTGTGCCCACAGGTATGCCCCAGAGTGCCTCCTGCAGAGCAAGTTCTACATCGCCTCGGACGTCTGGTCCTTCGGGGTGACGCTCTACGAGCTGCTGACCTACTGTGACTTTGAGTGCAGCCCCATGGCAGTAAGTGGCTGTGACAAACTGCTGCTCAGGCAGCTCCCAGCACGCTTTGGTTTGGGTTTTCTACAGTGATTTTTGGGAAACAAGAAGTGTTTGTTCTGAATCTGTTAGGAAAACAACCCTGGTGCTTGTCGTTGGCTTAAAGCCCTGGGCAGAGCTGAGCTGTCCTGCCCACCTGGCCCACTGAGGAGACAACCATGGGTGTTTCCAGTGTCTGCCCCATGAGCACCTCCTGTTCCCCTCTCATCTGGAGGCTGCAGTGGCCCCAGGGTGGCAGAGCTGTGCCCCTGACTCGGGCTGTTTCCCCAGGAGTTCCTGAAGATGATCGGCCCCACGCAGGGCCAGATGACGGTGGCGCGGCTGGTGCGTGTCCTGCAGGATGACAAGAGGCTGCCACGGCCCCCCAACTGCCCCGAGGAGGTGAGGGGGGCTCTGACCCACTGGCACTGGGGGGGGGGGGGGGTAACTGCCGAGGGTGTTGGGTTGGGGTAGGACCAGAGGGGATGGATCAGTTCAGAGTGGATATTAGGAAGAATTTCCTCCCCGTGAGCCCCTGGCACAGGCTGCCCAGGGAAGCTGTGGATGCTCCAGCCCTGGGTGGGTTCAGATCCAGGCTGGATGGGGCTCTGAGCACCCTGCTTTGGTGGGAGGTGCCCTGCCCATGGCAGGGGGTTGGAACTGGGCTTGTTGCCTGGAGAGAAGGAGGCTCAGGAGAGACCTTCTGGCTCTGGCAGCTCCTGACAGGAGGCTGGAGCCAGGGGGGGTCGGGCTCTGCTCCCAAGGGACAGGACAAGAGGAACCAACCTCAAGTCACCCCAGGGTTCCCCTCTTCCCCTCCAGGCTGCCCAGGGCAGGGGTGGAGTCCCCGTGACCCCTGGAGGGGTTTCCAAGCCCTGGAGCTGTGGTGCTGAGGGCCATGGGGCAGTGGTGCTGGCACTGCTGGGTTAACACTTGGACTCCATGGTCTGAAAGCTCTTTCCCAACCCAAACAATTCTCCAGTTCTGTTTCTGTCAGTTCTGTATTTCCCAGGAGTGAGAATCTGCTCCATTGTAACTGACTGGCTCAGCCACTTGGAAGCTCAGTGCTTCCTTCAAACACTCCCCCTGTTTTTAGGTGGACCTGCTGATGAGGAAGTGCTGGATCCTGAAGCATGATGAAAGAACAACTTTTCACAATCTGATTCAAGGCTTTGAAACCATTATGAGTAAAATGTAATTATAATTTTTTTTATAGAGATACTGTCAGTACCTTCAACGTGTCAAAACATAAACACCCCAGCCCTTTCCTTTTTTTTTTTTTAAATTTTTTTAACTACTGTAATTTGTACTCTTGAGTGTGCTAAGGTGGTGAAAGGATTCCTTCTCCAACAGTTCTCCTTTGGGATTTTAGTCACCAGTTGGATGGGATGAATTCAAAGGGATGGGCAGGAACAACAGCTCCACCTGCTGCTGTTGTTGCTGTGAGTCCCCCTGAGCTGTGCCCCCCCCGTGCCCTGCCCTCCACTGGCACCACCCCCAGCAATGTGAACTTGGGACCCCTGCAGGGGGTCACAGCCTGCCCTGCAAGCTGAACCCCGGGGGCTGGGGCAGCTTTCAGGGGGGTCACAGCCTGCCCTGCACCCTGGAGCTGAACCCTATGGGGTTTGGAGGAGGGTGGAAAGGAAAAAGTTTTGCTGACAAATATCTTTGGTGCACTTAAGATTGTAGTTGCTAAAGAACAACTCCAACCTCCCCCCCGTGGATCAGCATTTCAGGGAGAAACCCCCTTTTTTTGGAGCAACAGCTCAGCCTTTCCCACCTTCCCCTCCCCTCCCTTCCCAGCTGGTGCCCAGGGGACCCGTGGGGCAGGGACAGGTGCCTGGGAAATGAGCTGCACACTCTGGGGATGGAGAAACTCCATCCATGGACAGAACCCCCCAGACAGGAGGAATTCTCTAGAGCAGAGACTGAGCAACCTGGGCAGAGGAACCCCAGTTCAGGGGCTGTTTCCAGGCTGGACTGGCACCCCAGTTCAGGGGTTGTACCCAGGCTGGATGGGCACCCCAGTTCAGGGGCTGTTTCCAGGCTGGACTGGCACCCCAGTTCAGGGGCTGTTCCCAGGCTGGACTGGCACCCCAGTTCAGGGGCTGTTCCCAGGCTGGACTGGCACCCCAGTTCAGGGGCTGTACCCAGGCTGGATGGGCATCCCAGTTCAGGGGTTGTTCCCAGTTCAGGGTTGTTCCCAGAGTGGATGGGCACCCCAGTTCAGGTGCTGTCCCCTGTGCTGCCCTCCCTTGGCCTCCCCACCCCAGGCTGTGTAACCCACACAGACTCCAGCTGGGCACTGCTGCAGGATTCAGTCACCCAGTGGAACCAGTGTGGCCAGCCTGGGACCAGCTCCCTGTTACTGCCAGGACCAGATGGAGCTTTTCATCCATAGGAAAGGCAGGGAGAGCTCAGCACTTGTTTTGTTATCCCCTCAAGTGGGGGAACTGGAACCCTTTAGCTGTCCCAGGAGGAGGGTGGGCTGTGTTTTCCCAGCACAGCTGGATTTCTGAGGATGCTGGGAGGCAGGAGCTGGGTTCTGGCAATAACAGAAAGTTGTCTTTACATATCTAGCTCTCTCTATACAATTGTAATTATGTGCTGCAACGAGGTCAGATTTATTTTTACAGTATTACCTGTTTGGTTTTTTTTCTCTATGTCACTTAAGAACCTGATTTCAATCTGTAAGCACTTTGTTACTCTTTATACAAATCTAATAAAGATTTTTTTTTTTTTCTCCACGGGTGTTACCTTTCTGGAATCATCAAGGTTTTTATGCAGAACTTCCCTAGGAAGGATGATGAGGATTTGCTCTTTCAAACAATCTCCTTACCAGTGACTTGTTTCTCCAGCGACGTTTCCCTCCTGCAGAAACTCCCTTCTAACACATCCCAACTCTTTTCTTTTCATGGGGAAGCTTTAACAGGCTGAGAAAGCTGCACATCCAACCAGCCTGAGCAGAACTCAGCAGCCCTGCCCACCAGCACACTGCCCAGGGGGTCACAAGGTCACAAACTCTGAGGAAAATCTGATTTTTTTTGTCCTGAAAGCAGACAAAGGTTAATTTACTGCCCCAGTCCCACCTCCCCCAGTGGATTTTAGCATTGCAAGGCAGCAGGCAGGGTGGCTTCTTCCTTTTAGCATTTATTGACAAGGTCTCAGAGGCCCTGCTAATACATTTGGTACAGCTCTGTTCCAGGATTAAGCAGAAATATTAAAAATATAAAGGCTGTCAATGCAGAACTCTTAATCCTGGAAAAAGCAAGATTGGAAAAAAACCCCAACAACCCAACCATCAAAACCCAACCATCTGAGTTTAGAAAAAATTACTATCAAGACATCAACTTTTAACTTCCTCAGTGTGAGGAGCAGAGGAAGGCTCAGCTCCCTCCTCCCTGGGTTTATTGCTTGTGGCTGCTGAGCTCCCACCACTCCCCCTGGGGCAGGCTCAGCCCAGCCTCCCCGGGTGCCCAAGGTGATGCCCATGCAGCCCTCACCCAGGGGAGGGCTCTGGCCCTGCTGCTCCCCGCGGGGCCTTGGCAACCCTGCCCTGCTCGGTGGAATCCTGGCAGCCAGAAGGAGGATGTGTCTGAACTTAAGGCAGCAATAAATAGCAGAGGTCCGATGCCTGCCGGGCACGGCCATGCCCCACCCCCGAGGCAGGCTGATAGGGGAGGGTCTTCAGGGCTCAATAAACACGTTTTTTTTTGAGGGAGGATTCCGTGTAACGTACTGCGGAGCCCTGCGGGCCGGGGAAGTCGGCGGGGCCGGGCTCGGGGGAGGCCATGAGGGACGAGCCTCGTTTCTCGCTTCTCGCTGGAGCCACCTGCGGACCAGAGGGAGAGTGACACATGAGGCAGTAAATAAAACACCAGGCTGGGATGTACTGAAGGCTGGGAGGCACTAAGTGGCTCCCAAGATGCAGCTCTGCACAGCTCATGTTCAGAGTTTGTGCCCTTGCCCTAAACAAAGCCCCATGGCACCCCCCAGCCACCTAGCCACCCCCCTGGGTGTCCCTCTCCCTCAAAGCAGCAGGGCAAAGGCCATGCCATCACCCAGGGCATCACCAGAGCCCCAGTGGGCACCTGTTGCTCCTCTGGCTTCTCTCTTGCAAAGCTCAGTGCCCTGGCACAGCCACCATGGAGGGCTTGGTTTGCCAAAGCAGGGTGGTGCTGGAGGGTAAGCAGCTGCCACTTGCAGGCAGGAGGGGATGTGGCAGCAAAGCAAAGGAGAAATCAGCACTGCCAGCCAAACTACAACCCTGCAGACACTCCCCAGGGTGCCAGAGCAGGCTTTCTGGTGAGGCTACAGGGTGAGCTAAAGCTGCCTCAGTGCCAAGGGCTCCTTGGAGTACCCAAGGTTCAGGTATAACTCCAGCAGAGCAGGGCATTGCACTACAGCACCCACAGCACCCCAGCTGTGCACAGCCAGCAGAGCCCAGCACCCTCATCAGGGACATTTGCTGTCATTAATTCAATTACCAGGTGGCTTAAACAGTCTCCTTGTTCCAAAAGCCTCAAGCACCTGGCCTGTATCAAGCACTTGACCTTGCTTCACCACCCTGTGTGCCCTGGGTTAAACCCAGCTCCTGAAGCAGAAGCTTTGAGGGTTTGGTTCCTCTTGGAGTGAACAGAAACCTTAACATGTTTCACAAACCAAGACACTGATGCCTTAACTCAGGCAAAAGACCAGCTAATGACCAAACCTCCCCAAGCCCAACACTTCCAGGCAGGGCTGAGCAGCTGATTGACATTCACAACTCAAATTACTCTCTAATAAACCCAATTTCATTTCACCTGGCACTTGTCATCTTAACGAGGAACTTGCTGGAGGAACTTGTCCTCTACTGGGACCAGTACTGTGCCTTCCTCCCTGGGATTTCACTTTCTAGTGCAGGAATGAGCAAAGTACCTCACTGTGGAGACAAAACTGCTGCTGCTTCGTCTGTGCCAAGGGACCAACTGCTCTTTTGCTGCCTTTTATGGCAGCTGGCATGAAGACAACTTTCAAGCAAGCTGGTCAACATCACCTCTAAACACACACACACACACACACACACACACACACACACACACACTCACTCTTTCCTCTTTAGCCTGGATGAGTTAGCTCAAACCCCAGAGTATCTCCTTGTGCCACAATTTTGTTCAGTTCTGTCATTGCAGAGCTGTCAGGAGCCTCAAAGCTCTATAATTATTAATTAATAATATTATTTTTCTTTGCTACAGTTAGCCATGTCACAGCACATGGCCCTGTGTTCAGGCCCTGGCCAGCTTTACCCCAAGACATGCCACAGAAAGCCCCAGCCAGCCCTTCTGTCCCATCCAGGAGTCACCAATTGCTACAGTTGTGTGTCCCTTCTAAACATCCTCCTAAAATCCAAAGGGGAACCCAACACCAAGGCCCAGAAGTGTGTTTGTGACTGGGCACAGACGTGGGGCCTGCTTGACCCACCAGGCCGCACTAGGCCGCACCAGGCCCCATGCAGAGAGCCCTGGTGTGAGCTACCTACCTACAGGAAGGCAGGGACTCCTGGGGTCTTCTAAGGCACTCAGGAGATGAGAAGCCCTTTGTTCAGCCCAAACAAAGCTTTTATTGCCACCCCCTCAGCCTCTGCTAAACCAGCTTCCTGTTAGTCCAGACTTGAACTGGGCCTTGCAGTTTCCATAACACTTCCCCATCCCTCCCACAGCTTTTATTGGTGTCTACTGGGTGTAGCAGCCAAAGGAAGCTTTGCCCAATGAGCCTGACCTAAGTAGGTCATGTCTGCTCTGTTAGAATTGATTTTAAAACCACTTTAAAATGGTCTTCCTCCAGCTAAGAGCATTACAAAGCAGAGCCTGCAGGTAACCTGGACCCTGCCTTGACCTCCTGATGCCACTTCAGAGGTTTTACCCCAGTAACACTCACTGCAAAACCCCTTCAGGGCAGCAAAAAAACCCCATTTAAAACCAGTGTGAACCATTTCCTTTATCCACATCCTGCTTTGTCTCCTACAAGGCAGATTTCCCCTGGCAGATACCATCTCTCCAAGGCCCAAACCCTGCTCCTCTTTGCCTGAGGGTCTGGGCTGTTTGTGGGCAGTGAGGAGCACTGATCTCCAGGGGGTTGGAATGCTCTGGGGGGGGCTGGATCTGACACCTTGGCTAAGCACTGGGTTTCTTTACCACCTTCAGGGAACTGAGGGTGATTCTGAGGAGCAGGGATGCAGTGGAAAAGCTCAGCCTTGGCTTGCTGTGGGTGCCCAGTCCACTCGGTGGCAGCACAGGCCAAACACAGAGCACTTCCACCAACAGCTGGCTCGGGCTGCATCTGAAACCACTCTGCCCAGTCCCTCCTCTCACCTTCTTTAATGGGATTTGTGGAAGAAGCTGCAAGCTGCCTGCCTGGTGGGTTCCCTGGGCTCCACTGTAAAGTGTTGGCATGACCTGCGAGCAGGTCCTGTAGTCCGGGTAAAATCCACCCAGAGATTCCTAAATGCAGAAGGGGATCCATGGCCGACCAGAGGTGGAAAGAAAATCATGTTCACTTGATAAAATAATGAGCATGAAAATATCTGAGTCGAGCTCAGCTGGCAGAATGAGTGTACAGTTCCTGGCAGCTCAAGCATGCAGCAGCTTCTGGAGCAAAAGGGGAGGATCTGGGGGATGTTTTTACTTCACACAGTGCCTTACAAAAAGGAAAAAAAAAAGTGTGATTCTTACTGCTCACAGCAACCTCAGGCTAGAAAATGGCCTGGGAGAGGAAAAAACCTCACCAGGCTCACAAGGAAGCAATGCTGGGGTGCAGGAGTATTTCAGTACACTCCTGAACTGATTTTAGAGGGGAATATTTATTCCAGCCTTAGTCAAAGCATGAGCATGAATCCTGGTGGGTAAGGGTGCAGGGATGCCCTGCAGAAGGTGACCATGCCCTGCAGAAGGTGACCATGCAGTGCCATTCATCCCCCATTCTCCAGCCCTTCATTCCTGTGGCACTGAGGGCCAACAATCAAAGCAGGTGGCTGGGGGCCAAGAGCACCCCCCTGACAGCTGGTGGGAGAAACAGCCAATGGAGACAAAAGAAGACAAACAAAAAAGGATTTCTCACCTCAGAGGCTTCATTTTCAAAGTCATCAACTCTTGCCTGGGTAGAGTTATATGCCTGAGCATAATGCTGATACCACTGCTGAACAGCCTCCTATAAAGGAGGAATAAACCTCTTCCCATTAGCTGTCTACTGAGATCACTTTACATGCCAACAATGCTCGTGGCCTTGAAGGATGTGACCAGGAATAAAAGCCAAAGCTCTCCAAGAACCAACCAAACCAAACACTGACTTTCAACCACCTCCAGAAGTCACCAACATGAATTTAAAGCCAATAAACATGATATTCATGGCTCTGTTAGTGCTTACATGGAATGCACAGGACAGCTCTCCTGCTTCTCTAACCCACACGTGGCACCAGATCTGACCTGAGATGGGTCTGGCCCCTGGCAAAGCTCCCTGCTGCAGGGAAGGCCACACAGTGACCCCCCCACCCTCCCAGCCAGGATGAGACCCTCCTAACTACAATACATTTTGACACTGAGGGTGGCAGAGCCTGTCCCAGGCTGCCCAGAGAGGTGGTGGCTGCCCCAGCCCTGGCACCATCCCAGGGGAGGTTGGGGGAGCTCTGAGCACCCTGCTCTGGGTGCAGATTAGTTCTAGTTGCTCCCTGCAGGGGTTTGGATGAGATGAGCTGGAAAAGGTTCCTTCCCACCCAAACCCTTCTATGATTTTGTGTGTACCAAAAACCACTTCAATACAGAGAGAAAACCAAGGAGCAGCTCAAGGAGGGATCTCTGAGCAGATCTCTGCCCAAAAAAACCCTGCTCCCAGAGCTGAGTGACAAACCAGGCTCCAGAAGGAAGTGCAGCAGGGCAACACATACCTGTGTGTACTCTCCATACTGCTGAGAGTAATGGAAATAACTGTCCACTGCCTGTTGGGATGGAGCTCCCTGAGACACAGCAGCATCCACCACACTGTTGGACAGCCCAGTCTGCTGTGGTGGGCTGGAGGCTTTGCTGGCAATTGCTGCTGGGAACAAAAGCAACACACAGGTTGTGTATCTGCACAAATGAGATTCTAATTCTTGCTTGGCAATATTCTGAGATTAAAGCAGGAATTTGCTACTTCAGGCCGTGCTCAAAATTCATCAGTGAGATGTTTTCTAGAAGTTTGCAGCAGCAACCCCCTTAACTCTGAATATTTACCCTTCCCAAATAAAAATAAGGAGAATAATTGTCATTTTAAAGACAAATTTCCTTGAAGAGAAATGCTGTGGTCACTGGAACTACCTGCCAGACAGAACTGACCACTTGCCACGCTCTGCTTAAGAAAACTTAATTAAACTCAATATTTGCTCACCTGGAAGACAGATACCAGGCAGCACACTTGCCAGGTTCAAGTAGGGGTTGGTACTAAGACGAATTTCTTTGGGTGGTTCTCCCAGCAGTGAGGTCTGTTTTTTCAAGGGAGTCTGTAAAACAAGTGGCCAGGTCAGTGCCCATGATACACCCACTGTCAGAAACAAAGCAGAGTGTCCCTGCAGGGGCTGCAAAACAGCTCAGCCCTGGGAGATGTTAATGGGGAAACTCCAACACTGGGGACAACTAGCTGGACATATTGCCTCTAGTTTTTTTTTCTTCTCAAATGATTTTGTGGGAATGTTTCTCCTCAGACTGTAAATTACTGAATATTAAAAACCAGCCAAAAGAAAAATACAACATCCCTTTCAGATTCCTGTAAATGAAATAACCAGAACATAGGGAGTTAGCATGAAGAACATGTTCTAATGGTTTAATTACACTGATTTTATGTGTATGTATACACAACACCCTATGCATTTTATCCATATGTAAAACTCCATTTCATTACAATGAAAAAAATACTCAAAAAATGAAGAATGTACTTTCTGAAGTGGGACCAAATCTGTCAGAGCTGTTTAACAAAGGCAGACAGCAATACAGTGTGTATAATCCAACCACTTCTGTGCAAGGAAAACACAGCAAAGACCTGAATTAAGAACATGTTTCCCCATCTCAAAGCATTTATGTATGTTATATATATATATAAATTAGATTCTGTAAATACAGGGAAAAACTTCTGAAAAAAATAAGAGTATTCTGGTTCAACTTAAACCCCATCCCATCACCCTCCCACTCTCTGCCTTCAAGGGAATAAATATTACAGCTGATACAGAGCAGAACTATGTCAGCTGTGGCTAGGAGGGTATGGATTAAATATGGAAAAGTTACATATATAAATATAAATATAAATATACAAACACCACATGGAGACCCAAAGGCCCTCCATGCCACCAGAACTGCTCCTGACTAGTCATGAAATTCCACCCCAAGTTCCATTTTCATCTTTCAAAGGCACGTTGCCCTCGAGATAATTTCATCATCAAATACTATGAGGCACAGACATGGAAAAAAAAAAAACCAAAAACCAACCCTCCAGCATTGTAAAAAGATTCAGTTGTTAATTCATCTGGACCACCAAAAAGCATTATTGTTCTCTGCCTATTATTCACAGCTGAAATGACCTTAAAATGTCTCATGGATGATCCTGTGATCTAGCACACTGCAGAGTGAAGAACTACAAGCGGACGCCGTTAACTCTTAAACTTGGGGGGAAAAAAAAAACCAGCAAAGACTTGTTTTCCACATTTCTTACCCCCAAAGGCGTGTCAGTACTTTTGAGCTGGTGCTGTTGTTTGTGTGCAGCCCTCAGAGCTCCCCCAGGAAGGCTGGGGAGGGTCTGGTGATAAGGCTGTGATCCCGGGACGGCCGCTTCGGCGGGCGACGGCTTCTCCGCAGCGCTGCTCTGCCCTGGCAGAGCCTGGCCAACAATGTGCTGACTGGGGAAGAATGGCAGCATGCCCATCCCTGCTGCTGCTGCTGCTGTTTGAATGGGACTCAGATTAGAGGCTGCAGTCAACCATAAATGGAGAAAGTTTGCTGTTAGACAAGATTTAGCAGCCCAGTTGGGCTGTGGTTTGTAACTGGGGGGTGAGGAAAGCAGGTTGAGATGGGTTTCTCAGCTCTTGGCTCTGGATGGCAGCTTCAGTTCTGCCACCACCCCAGGGGCAAACACTCCAATTCAAGCTCATACAATAGAAGAAAACTCTGACTTTTCTAAACCCTCTGATACTGTTAGTGTTGCCTGTTACCTTCCCAACATACCCCACTGGAAGAGGAGACAAACCTCACCTCGGGTGGCATTGAAAAGCTTTTTACAAACCAAGCAGCTAGAAAAGATTCTCTAGAATGAAATCTAGATATTCAGAATAGGGTTTTTTCTCCCCCATCACTTACTCCACAAGCTTCTCCTTGCTCCTGGTTTCTACCACTACTCAGACCACGTTCACAACTCAGAGTAAGTGGCTCTCAGGGGAGGAAATACAAAAAGATGGACTGAGCAGGATCACAGCTGAGCTTTCCTCATCAAAACTGAGGGCATCCTGGTGAAGAGAACTTAGCACTGGCATCCATCACACACTGGATGTTTCCTTAATGAAATTAATACCAAAAAAACCCTATTGGTGGAGCCTCTGCAGCTACTTGGATTGATCTGCTTTGGAACCCACAAATTTTGTCCTAAATAAAAATATATTCCTAGTGTAATAAAAAAGTCACTGAGGAAGCAGAATATTGAACAAACTATAAATATTCAACCCATGCCACAACATTCTGACAGATAAGAGGAGCCAAACAAGAGGATATTTTGTTGTCTCCTGCTTAAACCAGCAGGTTCCTGTTGGTTATACAGATAAATAATTAGGTTATAGAGCCACAGAACATGTATTCTTGTCCAGCTCTTTGCTACCTCACTGTGAAGTGATAAATTTCCAACACAGAATTGCAGAATGGGTTGGAAGGGACCATCTGGGGAAGAACTTCATCCTAATTTCTAATCTAAAACTCCCCTTTTCCCATCACTACTGCTTTGCTGGGGGGTGTATCATTCCAAGCTGAGCATTCTATGGTACAAAACCAAATGTGATTTACACTTCAGAGCTTCTCCACGGGTTCCCATGCCTGAGCCCACTGCAGGCATCACCCCTATTCCCAGCACAGTCTGCAGCAGCATGGTTGGAGGTTCTCCCAGCAAGCTTGGTTTCTAGAAGGAAGAATAAAAACCTGTGTAAACCATTAAAATAATCTGTCTGTAGCCACTTCTTTCACATCTGGTTCATGACTTTAGGTACACTAAGCTGTTAAATTGCACTAGCTGAACAAAAGGCTTTGTTGTGGCAGTGCTAAGAATGGCCTGAGCCAGTGGAAGCTGAAGTAATGAGCTTACACTATTGGCCTGGATGTTCTCCATCTTCAGCAGCTGCTGCTGGGGCAGGGGCAGGTGAGCAGGGCTCTGCAGCAGCATGTTAGATGTGCTCCCCAGAATGGAACTCTGCAACAGCATCAGGAGAAGAATTAGTTGGCAGGCATGGAAAACAGCACATGCTGGAAATATTTTCAGATGATAGTGCTTAAAAAAACATGAAAGTATTTTGCAAGTGAATGCAGCAAAGGGGAAATCACTAGTTCCTGCACAGAACAACATTTTTGCTTCATTTGTAGAAAGTTATTTCAGCTTTTTTAACCCCCTCTCTTTTTTCTCACCTCACAACCACAGCTATGCTTCCTGAGGGCTTCTGAAGGAGCAGGGTTAGGCTCCAACACAAGCCAGGCTCCACTGCAGCCCCTGGGTGGGAGCCAAAGCTCGGTGTGTTTGCAGCCTCTGCAGGCAGAGCAGATAGCCAGGGGAGTTACCCACAGTGCCAGCAAGAAAGATGAGACCCTAGGACTTGAGGGGATTATGAGTACTATGAATAAGGACTTTATTAACTTTGTGTTGTGCCTCACATTGCAATTCCCATTGCTGAGGAGCTGTTTACTTTGCAGGGCTGGCTTGTAGCTGGCAGGGACCCTCATTCTTTGCCTCACACTCACCTAACAATACAGCTTCAAAGAGCAACATCCAGATATGTTTTCTCTCCTTTTTAGCAGCAAATATTTACATGAAGTTCGATTCCAGAACTGTGAAGAAGATTACAAACCACAGTGCCTACAGATCCTCTATGAAAATAATTTGCATTTTTTCATTCCACAACCTCTGGAGCAGTTTGTCACCAGAGCTGAGCCACCTCACAGCTCTGGGGCACCACAGCCAGGCTCTGCAGTTGGTTTATTCAGCTTTATGTGCTCTGGCTGGGGCTGTGGCTGCACAAAAAAAAACCCCAAGGGAAAAAAAAATCCTCCATATCTAGAATATGGTTTTCTAGACTCAGAAATGTGCAATTTTTAAGGGTGCAGTTTGCAGATGAGTTACACATCTGCTATTGCAATTGTCTGAGTGATTCCCAGTAGAAATTATCCAGGGTTTTTATTGTCACAGTAGTTTGTTCCTTCTAAACTTCAGCAAAGAAATGTATTAATTCAATTGCAGAACTTGCAAAAATACAAGAGGGGAAAATGAGATTGGCTAGAAGCCTCAAAAGTAAGTCTCTGGCTTAATAAAGATTTAAGAAATCACTGGACAACTGAGGAAAACACATCACTGAGGAAGTTTAAAATGCATTATTTTGGAACACAATTGTAACTAAGAGAAATTCAAATAAGTTAAAGTTGTGCCACCTCACAAAATATTATTTAATAATAATATAAAATATTATTTCTTCTCACTGTTATCACTTTGTAATACCTTGAATCTAAAGCAGCAAACCCAAGATGTGGGGAGCTGTGCAGGGAGTCAACCAAGACACTGTACTCAATTTCAAGATGATAAAAACAGTGGCCTGGTTCTCTGGCTTTGAGAATACTCTGAAATAACTCACTGGATGATGTGTCTAGTAGAAGGAATTGGGGTAATCAAATAATTGTCAATAAAATGCAGACTATTAGGGCAGGTTTGGAGCTCATTCAATGGTTGGAAGCTCCCTGGAAGAGAATTAGACTTGTGTCTCTGAAGAGAAAACACCAAGTTGTCTGGCTGCAGTGCTCTCAAGAGAAAAACCACTGGATCACCACAACTGGTAGCTGTGTGAAACATGCCTGTCTCCAGCTGTGAGCAGAACACATTCCCATTCCTTCCAAGGAAGCACAGACTCCTTCCAAGGCTGAAGAGAGAGCAGCAGTAACTGCAAATGTCATTTAAAGGAAAGCAGTGCAAGCAAAAAAGATTTATTTCTTCACTGGACAGCACAAGAGCAACTCACTTGATGGTGTAAAATAAAGCAGTGTTTCTACCAAATGAATATATTCACCTACCAGTTTTTAGCAGGAAAATAAAGTACAAAAGCTAAATAGGTTTCACATAAGGAGTGTCTCTACATTTTCATCTAGTCAGGTTGAAGATCTGTAAGTCTGTGTTTGCCAGAGGAACAGCAGAAATAGAAGTGCTTAAGGGCATTTTGGGTTTTTAATTGGAATTTCTGAAACATCAGCAAGAGTTAAGTCAGAGTGATTGACTCCAGTCCCTCACTGGTATTTAGGAAAATCCCCACTGTGAATATTTGGCTGCTGGCAGAGCTGGAGAACTCTGTGACAGGAGGAGTTCTGCTTGTGGGGGCTACTCTAGCACACTCTCATCACCAATTCAGGGCAAACTCATCCCAAATACCCTTTACAGTCCCTTTCAGAAATTCTGCTGGCTGGCTGGAAGCTGTAGCAACTTTACAGTGAATCACAGATACTCCAAGAACACTGAAACAGCTTGTAACCACAGGATTTTTCTTTTCTAGGAAGTAACATCTGCAAATCACTATTTTTTATGGCACATCTTGGTCCTTTCAAGCTTTAAAATGAAGATAATGATGCCAAGCTTCTTGGCTTGAAGAAGATAAAACAATTAGTCTCCAGAGGAAGGAAGCAGCTCCATGAGAAACAGACATGCCATGCTCCTAGAGCTTTAAATTAGAGGATTTTTTTTTTTTGCCAGTAATTGCAAGTTGTCTCTACACTGGCAGGTGGCTGCAAATCAAAAGCTCAGTGAAAAGAACTCATTTGTGGATAGCAAGCACAGTCTCTCCTACATCCCCATGGGCATCTCATACCACTGCTTTTCCTACAGCTTCAACAGAACCACTTGATTTTAGCTGTAATTTGTCACAGCTTTGAGAATGTTTTTTCACACCAGGACCTCCCTTTTGTGAAAAAAGAGGTTTTTTTTTTGGTCACATACCTGATGAATTTTATTCAGCTGCAAAAAGGGTGGGCCAACTGCTGAATTGATAAGGGGAGGTAAACTTGCAGATCCTCCAAGAACTGTTTTAGAAACACAAGAGAAATGGTTTGTAAGTTAGGCAAGTGAAGAGTTATTCCATATTTTTCAGATTTGCTTTCCACAACATTTTCCAGTACACTGTCTAAAATGAAACCTTCCAATACACCCAGCTTTGATTTGCAATTAGCAGCATATGAGAGGTCAAATGTGCTCTCAGGGAGCTCCAGAGCTGAGAGTTTTGCTCAGAAATATTGACTACAAACCCCCAGCTTTACCTAAAGAATGTTTCTCCAGCCAAGTGTTCACTTCACACAATTTCTGTGTCTCTTCTGTCAGAGGATCATGTCACAAACTCTTAGCTGTTCCCCATCTGACCCTTCAAATTATCTGTTCTCATTCCTGCTCCTAATGCCTTCACCATTTGAAATCTGATAAGATTGTTTTCAATATGTTTATCCACAGCCATGCTGATGAGAAGGCAGGGAAATGGTTTTGGCTGACAGCCTCAGCCAGCAGCCAAGCCCCAGGCCTGCTCACTCCTCCCACCTCCCGTGGGATGCAGAGGAGAACTGGAGAGAAAGGGAAGCCCCTGGGTTAAGGTAAGACCAGTTTAATAGCTAAAATAAAATATAATCATAATATTAACAGCTAAATGTTGTAATAATTGTACTGAGAAGCAATGTAACAAAGAGAGTGATAAAACCCACAAAAGACAAGTGATGCAGCTGCTCACCCCTCACTGACTGATGCCTGAGCAGCAAAATCCCCCCCAGCTCTGGCCAGTTCCTCCCAGTTTCTATACTGGGCATGATGTACTATGGCAGGCAACAATCCTCTGGCTACTCTGGGTCAGCTGTCCTGGCCAAGCTCCCTCCCAGTTTCTTGTGCTCTTACTATCCAAACACCTTGGGTTGGGTGGGGAAGTCCTTGATTGCTGAGCAACAACCAACACATCAGGGAGTTATCAGCCTCATGCTGAATTCAAAACACACAACTACTGGAGCTACTAAGAAGAACAGCAAGTTAGCTCTATCCCAGGCAAAACCAGGACATGCTGTTACAAACTGCTGCACAACTCTGGCAGCACCCAAGAGAAGAATGATTCACATCAGACCCAGGCTGCAGCATTCAGGTCCAGACTCAGATTTCAACTTGCCATTTGAAGGATGTGACATTTCATTTTAAACCCAGTTCTAAGACACATATCCAGAGACCACAGAGTTAACAGCAGGACATTTTTAGGTGCCACTCTTTTTTTTCCCAGTGTAACAATCCATGGCCTGTATCACCCAGAACAGGGCTTCTATTTTTCCTTAACTCAGTTTGAAAGCAACTTACCAGGTTTAACAGCATGTCCACGCAACTGGGGCTGCAGCAGCATTTGCAACATTGCTGGGTTATTAAAACTTTTCATAATCTGCACTGGGTTTGGCTCTGGAAGCAAGCCTTTCCTATTGTTCCTCATCTCCAATTCAGAGAGATACAAAAACGTTAGCATCAGGAGAAAACAAAGAATTTCTCTTAATCCCCCAAACTTGTGTGACAGTCACGTTGGTGCTTCATTTCTCCCCCAGGGAAAACATCTCCCTCCCTGCATCCTGCTCCTCTCTCCACCTTCCCTCCAATTAAATGCCTAACCAACTATTCCCCCAAACTTCAAGCATATTATTTGTCCTGAGACATGTTTCTTTTTCCCTTAAAGCAGGACAGTTATCAAGGAGAGAACACGAAAGGCACTGTCACTGTCAGCACCACATATTATCTAACTTCTCAAAGCATCCCTCCCCTGCTCCACAAAGCTGTGGGTTAAAGCCACCTGAAGTAATGAGGCTGCTCTGCTTCTAGTTTTCAAACAGCTTCTTGGAACACTTATCACATCCAGTTTTCTAGGAAATCATTTGGCAAGACATGTGGGTGTAAAAAGCTTTCTTCTCTATCGAGCATGAAATTAAACTACTGCTCCTGCCTTGAAATTTATCTTAAAAGGGACAGATTCTTGCCCCTCTGCTTTAAACCAAGTTTTAGCTTGTCAGGTGATTCCACTTCCAGTTACTTTTGGTTTGAACTGGAACAATTTCTCTTACAGAAAATTTAATTTACTCAAATCCCAGAGTTATGCAAGTCTAACTTGGTGATAACCTCACAGCACCTTTCAGTACCTGAAAGGGGTCTATAAGAAAGCAGGGGAGGGTCTGTTCACAAGGGTCTGGAGTGACAGGACAAGGGGCAATGGCTTTAAGGTGGTAAAGGGCAGATTTAGGTTGGATATTAGGAATAAATTATTTAATCTGAGGGTGCTGATCACTGGAATGGGCTTCCCAGGGAGGTGGATCCCTGGAGGGATTCAAGGCCAGGCTTAAGCTAGTTAGAGATGTCCCTGCTGAGTGCAGGGGGGTTGGACTGGATGCCCTTTGGAGCTCCCTTCCCACCCAATCCATTCCACCATGATCTTCTGGTCCTGCTTTACCCTTGTAGAATAAGGCCACGTTCTGCTAGGAAGGAGACTGCTCTGCCTAGCTAAAAAAATCAGGCTAAATGCTTCCAAAAGCTTGTCCCCATTTCCCCAGGCAGAGCAGCTGAACCCCCTGGCTCTGCTGAGGCTGCCCGAGGTGCGTGGAGCGTGAGGTGCTGAGTCTCTTACCATCCTCTGGGCTGCAATGAGAGCAGCCAACGTGCTCCTGCCTGGAGCTCCTGGGGCACAGAATGACACCTGCAGCCTCCTGCCTTGGACACTCATGCCATCTGTCACCTCCTGGACCTCCTCAGCCTGCTCTGCACTTTCATACTCCACCACGGCGAAGTCCCCGATGCCGCTGTCTTCGTCCTGAGCAAACTGCAACAGAGCTGCACTCAGCAAGGGGAGGGGGACAACCAGGAGACTCTGCAGGTGACAGTGCCCACCCAGAACAGGCTGTTTCTCTCTCCAAAGTGCCAGATATGGGTTGAATATCCTATTTTGGGCTGATATTTGGTGCCCATGCCCCATCAATCGCCACCTTAAGTGATCTCGTGGAGCTACAAAGTGCATTTCACACTCCTTTCCAGAAGAAAAAAAGGAATGAGCAGGGGATTGTCAATTGTGGAGGTGACACTAATTTTGATTTCTATATAAACTCATTATTGTTCTGTTTTTTTAAGCCTATAATAATCAAAGAGTCGTTCATCAGAGCCCAGGACAGCTGCTGAGAGCTGGGACAAAGGAAATCCCTCTCGTGTACACTGCCTTTTAGGAGAGAACATGAAGGCTGTGGTTGGCTGCAATGCCAAGAGAAGATGCCAGACTGATCAATCAAGCAGACTGGAAACAGGCTTATGTGTCAAACAATGCTCTGCCCTTTGTTTGCAGAGTTTTAGAGCAGAATGAGCAGATTTAAATCAAACAAAGGAAAAAAAAAAAGGGGTGAGAAGGGAGGGGAAAAAAAAGCTTAGGGAAAAAATCTCCAGTCCCAAAGTGAATAGGAAAGAGAGACTGAAAGTAGCTCTGATGGGAAGGAGAGGAAATCCCCTCTAGACTTCACTGGGTAAAAACAGCTTATCCCCAACTATGAGGTCCCACAAAGTTACACTAACAACTGAAATACAAATCACAAAGATTTTGGGGGGGTGTGGAAAAGAGGGTGGTCAGATCTTTAATCCCTCTGTTAAAGGCTCTGGAGAACACACATATTTGGATCTATAAATCCACACCTAGATATGTATATGTTCTGTAAATATATAGGGGTGTGGCTGTGGTGAAGCATGGTATTTGATTTTGACACCAGTTTAAGCTGCACTGGTCAGGAGCTGAGGTGCTTGTGAACAGAATGGTTTGCAGCTAGTGCAGCTGCAAGCACAGAGAAGAATTCCCTTGAACATCTGAAAATGCAGCAACTGGGGATGTTTAAGCTTCCTAAGTAAAGAGGTGCTGAAGAAAAGCCTTTTGTCCATATCTAGAACACTGAAGACCAAGTAGTGACCATTTAAAGTCAAGTTAAGAAAGGAAAGAGGTTCATTTGTTGAAGCAAAGGTTCTAGGAAAAGCCATTTTTTCTAAGACCCATGTGTAAGTATCTGGAAAAATCCACTTTGAAGGAGCTCTAAGTGCACAGCAGAACACTGTCAGTGAACAGCATCTTTACCAAATGTTCCCCTTTGTACTTCTGAATTTTTCAAGGATGTGGAAAAATTGCTGGGGGAGCTGATAAATGCCTCTGGATTATCTGACAGCTGGAAAAAAAAAAAAAAGCCCTGCAATAAGAGACTTTAAAAGATCAATCTGTTTAGCTAATTAAACCAAGATTAAGCAAGTGACTTGATTATAGTATTAATACCTTCTTAGAGGAAGAAAACTGGCTCTAGTGGGGAGCAAAGGCACCTCAGTTTAGTCATCAGTGAGGTGAAACCAAAGGCAGAGAGGTTCAATTGAGGAAACAGACACAAATAACAAGAGATGGGCAGGTTCTGGAAGGGGTGACTTCCAAAGTGTGCATCTCCTGGCATATTGGGATCAAGCATAAGGATGTACTTTAGCCAACCACAGATTACTGGGGCTTGAAAGAGGACTAGGGAGACTGAGGTGGCCTGCAGGTGGTCAGACAGACAGCCTGATGGACCTGCCTCAGACACTGACAATCTCTGGCTACTTATCCCTGAAGCTAATCCCTGAGCAGCCTGCCAAGACACTTGTGAAATAAACCAAAACAACAAACCCAAACCCACCACTTCCACAAGCTCTAGTGTCTCACAGGCCATGAGGTTTTGCCTCCTGGTGAGGTGAATCTTCCCATGTTTCCCCTTGCTACCACCTCTTGTTCTGTCCCAGGGCACCACTGACAAGAGGCTGGTCCCTTCTACTTGACACCCACCCTGCAGAGCTGTAAACATTAATAAGATGCCTTCTCAGGCTTCTCTTCTATAGGGTTCTCAGTTTTTCCTCAGCAGGGAGATGTTCCAGTCCCTTCATCATCCTTGTAGCCTCCCTTGGACTCTCTCCAGTATTTCCCTGTCCCTCTTGAACTGGGGAGCCCAGAACTGGACACAATACTGCAGATGTGGTCTCACTAGTACAGAAGGGGAGGAGAACCTCACTCAACCTGCTGCCCACACTCCTCTTTATGCCCCCTAGGAGCCCTTCCTGGCCATGAGGGCCCATTGGTGTCTCATGGACAACTTGTCCCCCAGAACACCAAGGTCCCTCTCCACGGGGCTGCCTTGAAGTGGGTCTACCCCAACCTGTACCAGTCCATGGGGTTGTTCCTCCCCAGGTGTAGGAACTACACTTATCCCAGTTAAACTTCACTAGCTTTGCCTTTGCCCAGCTCTCCAGCCTGACCAGATCTCAATGGATGGCAACACAGCCTTCCAGTGTAGCAGCCACTCCTGCCAGTTTAGGATCATCAGCAAACCTGCTGAGGGTCCAACTCTATCCCTTCATCCAGGTCACTGATGAAGATATTGAGTAAGATGACCCAGAACTCAACCCTGGGGAACACCACTAGTTACAGGCCACCAGCTGGACTCTGCACCACTGATATTTTACCCTCCAGGGCTGGCCCAGGCTGCCCAGGGCAGGGGTGGAGTGCCTGTGATCCCAGGAGGGGTTTCCAAGCCCTGGAGATGGGATGCTGAGGGACATGGGGCAGTGTCAAGAGGTAACAGTTGGGCTTGACCTTAAAGATCTCTTCCAACTGAAATAATTCTGATTCTATACAATGCAATGTCACCATGGGCAAATGAGAACTAAAGAGTACCACAGCAAGCAGTGAAGATGTAAAGAGAGATCTATTGAAACAATGAGCATGATACTCAAAGCCACAAACCCAACACACCTGGCAGAAGACAGGTTTGTACTTCAGTGAGAAAGCCTGGATCAGCTCCTTTGCATCCACGCAGTCTTTTTGCAGTTTATCCACACAAAGGCACTTGGAGTGAATGAGATTGGTGGTCAGCTGGTTGACATCCATCCACTGTGCAAAGAGAGTGCTTTCCTCCAGCTGTTTGCCCAGAAGTTCCAGCCTGGCTTTTGCAGCAGAGTCCTTCTTCATGTACTCCACAAAGCCATAGCCCTTGGAGCGGCCGCTGGCTTCGCTGTAGACCAGGAAACACCTCTCCACGTTGCCGTAGGCACGCACGAGTTCTTCAAACCCCTCCAAGGTCAGAGAGGTGGGTAAGTTAGTAACACAGAGCAAAGCATCTGTTGGCTGCAGCTGCACAGAGATTTCTTTCCCCCGCAGAGAGAACTGGTGGAATTTCCCAATGGCGCTTTGAGCCTGCTCGCCGTTCAGCAGGGTAACGAACGCTGCAAGGGACCAGAGCCAGTCACACCCCCTGCCACTGCTCCTCTGCAGCTGCACAGGGGCCTCCTGAGCTCCCCTCCCACCAAAACCCACCACACTGAGCCACGGGACACAAGAGCTTGGGGTTTGGAAGATGCAATAGAAAATGCATGAGATATAGATTAAAACTTGGCTTTATCAATTGGTTGTCACGAGTAATTGAGAGTGGCTATAAAAATATAGGTAAAACCTCAACACTTGTAGCACAACATTTTACATTTGGGAAAGGAAAAGCAAATCAAACTTATTCCAAAGTCACCATGCTACTGATTCTATTGAATTTCACTCATGACAGCATCCAAGATGACCTCAACTGCATCCAAGATGTTCAACTGCAGTGCACAGCACAGGCCAGTCCCAGGCAAAACCTCCTGCTCCTTCCCAGGGCAAGACAGAGCCAAGCCCCACACCTCACCCAGAGAGACCCTCCACACTGCCAGCCACTTGTGGACAAAGTGTTGGGCACTGGGATGTGTCTCCAATGCTGAAAATGTGAAGGATCACCCCCAGGAAACTCAACCACCATCTTTCTTCCAGAACAGCCTTCAAACTCACTCAGCTCAGCAGCAAGTACCACCCAAATCTTTAAAGCAGGGCAGTGGGAGATCTGATCATCTCCATCAGGAGATGGCCCAGGCTGTGGCACCTACAGTCAAGACAGGAAAGTGTGGAGAAATATCTGTACCTTTCTGCACCACAGAAACACTACAAATCCATTCATCCCCTATTCAGAGGATTCATTTGGAAATGGAAGAGCAGACTTGAATTGAATGCAGGATTTCATTCTGGACAAACATTTCCTTCAAAGACCAGCATTCCTTTAACAAAGTGCTTCTGGCTTATGTTACCTGACACAAGCACATCTGGAGGGTGATGCATTTCATACATGACAGATGAGATTCCTCACTAGTTTCATCAGAGAATTGGAAGATTTTAGGTTCTTACCTGTTCTCTTATTTCTGTCCACGTAGCAATACTTGATTTCATAATCCTTAAACAAGTCGTGGATTTCCTGGAAGAGAAAAGTACAAGTGACATCAGATAATTCACCAGACCAAAAAAAAACCCCACCAAACAGAAAAATCTCACCACAGAAACACTATCAAGTATTTTTTCTCAAGAGTTGATCCTGCAGCAAAGTTTTGATCACGTAATAAAAACTGGCCAAGTGAATTGGATTTGCTTTCCCATTATATAAAGTCACATAAGCACAACAGGGTGTCCTGTGGACTGTCTGTTGATAAAGATGAGTAACATTACAGCTCATTAGACAGCAAACCCCCCCAGTTTCTCTGAAGCACAACTAAAATACCACACAGACAAGAAATACCAGCACCACAGAGTCAGCTCACTGAGGGCAGGCAACCCTGGCACAAAATGCAACAGTTGGCTTCAGTTTCTGTAGCTCCCCAAGCTCACTTTAGCAGATTTTCACTCTTTTAATAATGAATATTCTTCCAAGCAACAGCTAATTGTTCCCCCTGGAAAGTATCCCCTATCAATTACTGCACAGATGCTCAATGAAGAATCAACCCCAAGGGTGTTCTTTGCTCCCAGGAATTAATGGGGAGAGAAGAAGGAGAAGAAACCCCAAGAAGAAACCTTGAGTAGCAGCCCCAGCAGATGTGTCAACTTGGTTAAATCCCATACAGGGCAACAAAAGCTCACCTGAGGCAGCAAAATAATCAATTCTGCCTGCAAGGTGAACTGCAATTTCCAGTAGCCCAGTCTAGTTGCCAGTTGGCTAATGCAATAAAGAGCAGAGGGGTTAACTGGGTGCTGTGTGGCTGGTGTCAGGTACACACCCCTCAGGCAGGAGAGCAGCAATCTCTAGTTTCACTAGTTAACAGCTGTCAAACACTGCATGAATAAAACATGGCAGCACTGCTCAAGCCACTGATCAGATGGGATGAGGATGTGGTTTCTGGAAAGCAAAATATGCTGGGAATAATTCAACAACTGAGGCCAGGTTGGAGATTTGACCATGGATCTCCCTCGAGGAGAGCCAGACAGCAGGTTACTCTCAGTTGTCACTCAGAGGGCTCTTCCTGCAGAGTTTTGTCCAGCTCAGCTGCTCACTGGCACCACAGACCCCAAAGGAGTTATTTCCCACTTAAAAAAAGAGAGACAGTTTCACCTTTTGGATTTCCCATCTTATTTTACACCAGCAACACTGATGGTTTTGTAGCAGGAAACTGGATTTCAAACAGCACTGAATACTCTTTTGAGAGTCAGATGATTCCACATGATTTCCCAGTTAACTGCTGGACACTCCAGAGAGAAAACAGCCTGTACTGAGCTTCTCTTTGGGAATCCAAAAAATGAGAACACAAGACTTAGAATTAAAATCTAATTTAAGCAAAGTAAACGTAGTCAAGATTTTAACACTGATTTCCACATGTTATTGCAAACACTGCCAGGTTTATACCACAGGTTCTTGCAGGAAGGTGCTTGCTGTGCTCTCCTGGCCTCCATGGCAGGGCTGAGACCTCTCCCTGCAGAAGTGGATTTGAGCAGTGGTTCAGGGAAAGCATTTTTCACTTGCAGACTGTGATGATTTACACAATGAAAACACACCAGGCTGGCTCTAAATGCATGGCCCTGCAAATTACCCAATCTCTAATCTGTGTACTAAGACTCTTCATAAGATGTTTTTGGATTACTAAACTGGCTTTTCAACCCTTCAACACCTTTCAACACTTCAGTCTGTTGGAAAAGAACACGTGCTTAGCACTGTCCCCTTGTTAGCAGGCTCCACTCCTCAGAGCAGCACTGTCAGAGAAATCCATGAGAAGATTTCAGCTGCTGTTCCTAACCCTGTTCAACAGAGCACCAGCAGACAGCACTGAGCAGCTCTCACACCCAGGGAGATCTTCTGGGGTCTTTCAGGGCTTCAAGGGGACTGTCAGAAAGATGGGGAGGGACTTTAGAGCAGAGGCTGTTGGGACAGGACAAGGGGGGGTGGTTGAAACTAAAAGAGGGAGATTTAGACAGGAGAGCAGGAGAAATTGTTGGTGCTGAGGGTGGTGAGAGCCTGGCCCAGGCTGCCCAGAGAGGTGGTGGCTGCCCCAGCCCTGGCACCATCCCAGGGGAGGTTGGGGGGGCTCTGAGCACCCTGCTCCCTGCAGGGGGTTGGATGAGATGGTCTGGAAAGGTCCTTTCCAACCCAAACCAGGCTGGGATTCTATGACAGGTGTAGCAAAGCAGCAGCAATGAACCCAGTGGTGCCACCACACATAAGCCATGGCTGCCAACCCCAGTGCCACCACCTTGCCCACTCTCACAACATCCACATCCAAACTGGTGATCAAACCTGGGCATTATTAGTATCTCTTCCACAGAATGCTTCCAAAAGTGCTTCTCCTAAATTTTGTTGGGGTTTTTTTCTCTTTTAAAAATGAATGAACCTAGTAGTCTGAAAAAAAAAAAAATAGACTGTCAATTATCACAATAATAATGATTTCACTGCATCACATGAAGTCTAAACAAAACAGCAACATCCTCTGACATGCTGAAGGTTTGGCTGCCATGAGAGTTGGGCTCTGAATGTCAGGACAGATTAGAATGCTGAGAAAAGAAATTGTAAGGAGTTACAAAGCTATTTGGCAGCCACATCAGCCATGGATCCAGTGCAGTTTCCAACACAAACACTGGTCTCAGCCCTGCCTGCCTTGCCCCTTACTTAGAGCCCTCCTCAGATCCATTACTAGTTGGCTGCTGACCCAGATGTAAGCTCAGCACCAGCTCTGGGGCACTGAGATCCATTTGTACCTGAGCAAATTCCCCCCCCTGGGCAGCTCCTGTCCCAGGGGATCTGTCCCTGGTCAAAGCAGGGATTGTACAGAAGGGAGAGGAGGGGAGAAAAGAGAGGAGAGAGCTTGCTGGAGTAACAGCAGTTACATAAACACGTGGGCCATGCCAGCAGCTCTAACTAAACATTTTGGAGCACAAATGTAACCAGAACACTTAGCTGCCCTGCCACACAGCCCCTGAAACCTTCACAGCTCTTAAAAGCAGACTTGGAAAGCTCCTTCATCTCCTCAGCAGGAAAAACTCCAATCCAAATAGAAAAGAATCAGTTGGACCTGTAAAACAGTCAGAAAAAGCAAAGCCAAATTGATTCAAGAGGCTTTCAGAGAAATCACTAGTAAATACAGGCTGAATATCCCTTAAAATGTGTGATTTACAACTGTGAGAAATGCTGTCTTGAAATAGCTCAGCTCTTGGCCTGTCCCATCTTGTCTTGGGTAGAAAAATCAGCAAAGTGAGTTTTTCACTCCCACTATCCACTGGGCTTGAACACATCAGGGATGGAGCATCCCCAGCTTCGTGGGCAGCCTGTGCCAGGGTCTCACCACCCTCAGAGGGAAGAACTCCTTCTTCATTTCTAATTTAAATCTCCCTCTTCCAGTTTGCAGCCATTAACCCCTCATCCTATCACTACAAGCTCTTGTAAAAAGAACCCAGTTAGAATTGGTTTTGATTTCCTCCAAATCATTGGTTGTTTCACTGTCAGTGGTTCCTTATTTTTGGTCTGATTAAATTCCACATCTGCAGCAGTGGCTCACACCCCTGTTGTCCTCAGCACTGGTACCCACACATACCACTCAGTGTCCCAGGGAGATGCTGTGAGGAAGAACAGACCTGGGCTTATCATTTTGAGATGTGCAGCAAAAGCTTCAGTCTCCCCTGCCAACATGAGCTGACCAGTTGAGTGTTGGATTCCCCTCTGCAGCTCAGGAGCCAGTTCTGTGGAATCTGCACTTGCTTTCAGCTGTTCTTTTTTTCCTGTGCTTGATTATCTCTAAATGCAACCACATTGCACTCACATTTCTGCTTTTCTTCTTTAACATCTGAGGCTAGCAAAGAAATTTTACAGAGGGGATGTTCTACTTTAATGTAGGACACCAAGTGAAGTGGGGCTGATTAATTATTTTAATACCCTGTAGCTCTTTTTTGGCATGAGGGAATCTAAAGAAAGATGAAACATTTAGGTGTTGATAAGAAACTGCTGCAGTCCACCCGGGATGGGGATTTATTCTGTGGTTTGGGACCTGATGTACCCATCCAGTTTTATTCACTGATGTCTGTTCCTGATCAAAAGACAAATCACTCCTGAGCACGATGCTATTTCTGGTGGGGTTCTTGGCTTTTTTTTCCCCCCCCTTCTCCTTCTTTCTCCCTGGATTAGCCACAAATTTTCCTTGCTCCTTTTTGATGGAAAGCCTTTAATGAACTGTGATGATTTGAGGAAGTGCTCTCTCCCCATCTGTTGTACTCCAGGCATTCCAATAGAAGGGGTCTTTGTGTTTTAGTTAGCCCTCTGTCACACTGAGTGCACATGAAAGGCATACTTGCTGGGGAGTGAGGAGCTCTCATGCCTTAGGATGCACATGCTTTTTGATTTTCTTTATTGCTTTCCTTTTGCTTTTGTGCTCCTGCTCTCTCATGTTACCTCTTCCAGGGCTTTTTCATCTTCCATTTAGCTTGTGTACCACCCAGTGTACCCAGGTGAAAGGAATTTCCAGTGCCAGTGTTCCTCTTATTGACACACTGCTGTGTCTCTGCAAGATCAGAGAAATGTGTTTGTCATTCCACGTCCATCCTAAATTTATTGGGAAACTCTTCTGGCTTAACATTTGCTTTTATTACTTTCCTTTTGAGGGTATGATCTTGCAAAGTGAGAGTCAATTCTCAGACAGAAGGGTTCTCCCCAAAGGCTGCTGAATTACAGGCTTGATTTTATTTCAAGCACAGTAGTTTGTGGAAGGGGAGAGGGAATGTGCTGAGCAGAACCTTCAGGGCACACTCAGTTCTCACTGTTCCTGGGCAGGTGGAGGTACAGGGGGTGGTGAGCCCAGTCTTGCCTGACATCTTGCTAGCAGCAAAAAGGATTTATCTGGTAGTTGATGCCCAGCAGGTGAAAATTTGAGGACCTCTTTCCTCTGATCATTAGCAGACAGGAGGTGTTTAAAATGTGCATCACTCCTTGGGCTTTATATCTGGTTGGTGGGGTTCTTCTCTCCAACTTTTCAATCTCCACCAGTGTCTCTGGGATTTTCCCTCAGTTACATTATTTTAAGCCATGCTGCTCTTCTATTTTATTCACAGCAGACCATTTTTTTTTTTAACATCTGCAGTAAAATTCAGGTGTCATGCCATGGATTCTAAAAATTGAGTGACCTAAAATATAAAGTAAATGAACCCCCCTATATATTTTGCAAATGTAAAGCTTTTTTTCCTGAGGCCTCCTCCTTCCTGCTCTGCCTGCACAGAGGAAAAGTCTTTTTTAGGTGTGAGATGATTTAAGACTTCTTGGTTAGCCAAACATGTTATTTAGTTCAACTACTTAAAAGATAATTGATTCCTGTTTCCAGAATATGCATCTGAAGCTGAGCTGCTTCCTGAGAGCCACGTTACAGACCAGTGTTTGTATTGGATACACCACTGAAGCTTACTGGAGAAATCCAGCCAGGCACCATTATAATCATGAAATATTCTGGTTGCCATGAAAAAAACAGTGAGCTGGTTTTTATTTCAGCTCACACAATGATAGAAAAAATTCCAGAGGGAGGGAAAACATGATGTTGGTTAAGACAGGAGCTGATTTGCTAAGTTGTTTTCCTCACAACACTGACCAGAATCAGTCAGAGCAGCAACAACTGCACTTCTATCTGATTTTACAGGTTTAGCAAGGTAAAAAGCAACAAATATGCAGCTGTATGGGCACCAAAGGTGCTTCAGCTCAAAATATAGAGAGGTCACAGCAACAGTACTGGCTGATGTGCACAACTCAGGCTCTGTGCATGAGGGTGAGTACTGGGAACTGCCTGGCAGCTCTGCACTCTGCCCTGGGACAGGTCAGCACAGAATCCTTTGAGTTGCCAACTGAACAGCAAATCCTCAGGCTGCCCCTCCTGAAAACAGGCTCTGCATTTCCTTAGGAACACAGATGTTGCCAAAATGCATTTAGTGAGAAATCCCACTAGCCAGGATTCAAAGGTGGGCAACCTTTTCCTCTTAGCAATAGCCACCCAGCACCTAAAGCACTGAAGGCTTCTGACACTCAAGGATTTCTCTGTTTGTTTGGTTTCTAAGGCTACAAACCTGAGGTGCTCTGATGCTGGTCCAGGAACTTCAGAGCTAAGGCACATTTCTTCTGTGGCCTGAAGAGGAATTTCTTTTTAAAATTCAGTTTAACACAAGTGGAACTCCAAAGGTAAGAGAAGATTATAATAATAAATTAGGTAAGTTAATATGTAGCTACAACTGGCAAAAAAAAAATATTCATTACCTAATTTCACTAGAAAAAAAAAATGGGAGTTTTGTACTCATTTTGAAGATGAACTGCTGACAAAACTGAACATCTCCATCAATCTACAGAAGCAGAAAAGCCATTTCTCACTTGAAAACTATTTTGGTAGACCTTGGCCTGACAAAACACCCCTGCACAGTTCTCACCAAGGGTGTTAATTTGAAACATCTTAAATTTCGTGGTGATTTCTGGATATGCATGACAGCCAAACACCCAGGTGTCCTTCACATGCCCCACCACAAACACACTTCTCCTTTCCAAAGCTGCTCCAGGACAGAAACTGCCTCTCTGCAGCACAACTGCTCTACTCCAGCATGCCAACACCACGTTAAAAATTTAAATGCCATCTTTTGAAACTGCACTTCAGCTTGTGTAGGCTGCTCTAGCCTAGTGACAGGTGAACATTAGAAGCTCAGGGATAGACAAAAAGGCATCAAGCAACACCGAAGTCGATTCCCTGGGGGTAAGATGTGCTTTTAACCCATCCCACACGTGAATTCCTGAACCACAGCAAGTAACACAAACTGTTGGAGTGTCAGGCAGAGTGATCCTGTTCTGGCTGCCCACAGCAAGCACCTTGTGATGCAGCACTAAGTCCCCTCTGTCAACACCCTCAGGCTTCTCGAACAGGCGATGAAGATGAGCAGGGTTTTCCACCTCGTGAGCTCACCACTTGATTAGGTTGCTATAAATCGAGGTGAGGCTCCAAGCAGGGATCAGAGCAAATCCATCACACCTAAAACTCTCTAACTCCCACCAACCAGAGCGAATGGGCATCGTATAGGTGAGAACAAGCCGCGAAGTGCAGCAGCGAGCTGGCCTCTCTCTCGATCGAATTACACTGATGGCTGAGAGATTCGCTGGGAAATAATGGTCCCTTTCTCCTGGAGTCAGGGAGAGAACGATCGTCTTCATGAGCTGCACTGCCCCAGAGCTGCCTGTGCTTGGGGAAGAGACACGAGGGGTTGTTTAGAACAAAAGTTGTATTATTATTATTATTATTTATTTTAATACCTGTGAATATTTGGAGCTGGGAAGTGACCGTGCAACTAAATCACCTCCAAAGCTGACTCCAACTCTCACTGTCAGTTTCCAGAATAAACCCTTCTAGAGAACCTCAGTGTGACTGGAATTGCAGCAGGTGAACAGGTAAAAATTATCTTTATAGGAATGTGGGGCTGTACCTACTTTTGCTGGAAACCAGAGGAATGTTTCCTTTTTTTTTTTTTAAATCCTAAAAGTGCCAAAATGTGCTTTCTGCCAACAAGTTCCTGCTAAGTTTGAAGCTGACTCCAAAAGAGGAAAAAGAAAACTTGTGGAGGGAAGAATGGTGATTTCCACCAGGGACAGCATCTATTCAGAAGGTGGTGCTGAGGTTCTCCTGGGAATATATTGTCCTTCAGGACTTTATTGAAGAGGAGTGTCATTAAAATAGCTGTTCGATTTGATTTTCTTTTATTCTCAGCTATTATCCAAGAAGCTGGATTTGTTCTGTGGTTGCTTTTGAGATTAACTCTTTTGTTTTTTTTGCTGTCTTTAAATAGAACCTTCACTTGGATTTGCTAATACATTAAGCCACAAAGGTTCTAAATTCTCCTTAAAATCACCTCCAAAGCTGACTCAGAGGCACTTGCTTGAGTTCGCTGCTCTTCCAACCGAGGAAATCTGAGCAGAATCTTCCTAAACCCCCACAAACTGCAGAAATCTGCTTTCACTGACTACACCTCAGGAAAAAAAACCCACAGAAACCCAACCAACAAACCAAGCTGGAAGGTTTTGAGCCCTGCTAACAGCAGCCGGGGGTGCTGCAGCATCGCGGGGCGGAGGCAGCGTTCACACAGGTGCCACCCCCGGGCAGCCCCGGACTGGCCACGGAGCAGCCCCACAAGTGCAATTAACACGCTCATTAACCCCCCAAGAGATGCAAACCCGCTCCACACCCCCCAACCCATCACCCTTGGGGGGGTTTCCCCTCAAACTCGGGGGTCCCCAGCGGGTAGCGGGCGCTGCCACGGAGCCGCCCCCCCGCCCCCTCCGCCAGCCCGGGTCGTGAGGGCGGCAGTTTCCCGCCTCGGGGAGGACGGAGCCGCTCTCCGCAGGCACCGCGGTAACAAAGCCGAAGGGGAAGCAGCCCGAGCCGGGAGGAAGAGAAGCCGCATCTCCCCAGGGATGAAGGCAAACGGGGCAACCCCCGCGGGGAGCGGCTCTCCCCTCGTAACCGGCCCCGCTCCGGGCGCTCCCCCCCGCCTCATCCCCCGGGGCACAACCCGCCTGAGGCGCCGGCGCCACGCTGAGGGGAAAGCGGCGGCGGCCGTACCTGGCTGCTGCTCTCGGCCGGCAGGTTCCTCAGCAGGATCTTGCGCCTGTTGCTCAGTTCCCGCCGGGTGCTCGCCAGTCTCCTCGCCACCTCGTCGGGCCCCAGCGGCGGTGGCCGAGCCCCCCTCGGCGGTTCCGCGGGTGGTTCCGCGGGCAGCTCCGCGCCGCGCTCCGTTGCCGCCGCCATTTTGCCGAGCGCCCGGGAGAGCTGAGGGGGGAAGAGCCGGGCTTGGGTGGGTGGGTGGAAAGGCTGGCGGCTGCGAAACCCCCGGGGCACGGTACGGCCACAGCCCTGGGGAGCCGAGCCAGGCCCCGCCGCTCTCCCCGCCCCTCAGCCCGCCCCGCAGCCCGGCCGCGCCCGCCGCCTTCGCTCGGGGCTTGCTGGGGAGGGGGAAAGCGGCGAAGCTTCAGCTGAGGAGTTCGCCCTGAGGGAGCAGCGGGTTCGGCGTCCCCCGCAGAGGGGAGCCCCGGCCCCGGTGTTGGCACAAAGGAGCGGGACCGTGAGGGGGGAGCAGAGCTCGGTAGTGTAATGGCCTCGGGCTGCAAAGCGATTCAGGGGATAAAGGGAGGTCAGAGGGTGGATTGCAGCCCCAGCTCGAGTCAGATGGGTAGGGAGGGGAGTTGGGGGCTCCAGCATAAGGGGAAACACCCCAAGAGCCATCGTGAGGCAGCTCCAGGAGGTTGAGGCTGAGACAGCAGCACCCCAAGCCCCATCACATCCAGAAGTCTCAGCTCCCCCATCACCACCTTCCTTGGGTACCCTCCAGCAGGAGACTGAAATGCAAAACCCCATCAATGAAACAGCCGTGGAGTGAACCCCAAAGCTCTGGCAAAGGTAGGGAGGCTCGATGGCCCCAGCTGATCTCATTTTATCCATCAGAAACCTAGCAAAACACTGTTTACAGAGCACCCCAGGGGGCAAACCTGGGTGCTGCTCTCCCAACAAGAGGCACCTGTGTGTGGCAGAGCACCGTGGAACAGCAGCTGGGCAGGCACAGGGCTTGTGATTCATGCAGCATCCCAACGGGAGGAAAGTCTTTTCTGGGAGAAATCTTCCCTTCTGTGAAGCCTGAGCCTGTAAAAACCTTTCACTCCATCAGCCAGCACTTGCTTTCCTAAATAAAATAGGTTGTTCCCTTGGAAAATGGGTTTCTCCTTAGCATAGCTGCTTGCAATGTCATTCACACACAGTTAAATTTAGCTTTTAACGTTGTCATCGTTGCTATAAATGAATGAAGAATAAGTTAAATATTTGTATCTGTTTTTAGATAGGAGGCTGACCACAAAGAATGGGCAAAAGAGAATGCAAACCTGAAAAAAAAAAAAAAAGTAGCCTTAAAAAGAAAATTTGAAACACACATTGAATTAAATTGGGGGTATGTGATTAAGTTCCTATCAAGAAAATCTAATCCAGGGTGATAATTCTTGCCTAGGTTTCAAGAGCCATTTTAGAGCCAGGCTTACCATTTAGAGAAAATAACCCATCAAATAACAACAGTGCTTTTAGAAATTGCTTTAGTCCAAACCAAAGCTCTCAGGTTAAGACTATGAAGCATCTTGGACCTTAATTACTTCTAAAATTAATTCAAAAACCACTGAGCAAGCAATAAGCAAAGTACTTTCTGTTCTTTTTGATGCATCAGTAAAAAAAACTTGCCAAGGATGACAAGCTCTGTTCAAGGGCTTTCCCCTCCCTAATTTTTTTACACAGGTAATGAGCCTTTTATATCTGCAGAATGTTTAATGATTTTTTGGGCAACAGAGGTGTGAAGGACATTTGTAAATAGCTCATGTATTTGTCATGGGAGAACCTGAGAACTGCCACATTCAGCCTGTCCTGCCCAACATTGGGCTTCATATTAAACCAAGAATTAGTGTGGGATCTGAAGAAAAATTCATCTTTGTAGAAAAACAAGATTTGGATAGGTTACCACTCTGAAAAATGTTATGAAAAAATAAGTATACTTATTAAATAATAATATAAATTGTATTTTTGAAGTCTGCTAGTGACCAGTTTGAAGGTGCACAGTGGCTCACCAGTATGCTACTAATAATTCATCCTACCTGTAGCTTCTCCAAAGCTGCCTGCTGGGGGTTATTTTCTGAAGGAAAAAGTTCCTCTCAAAGAAGGCCACTGAAAATTCAAGTGCTGAAGGAAACAGCTCAGAAGAGCTTTGTGCTCCAAACCATCCTGAGCTCTCCAGTGCACTTGAATTCTGGTTCAAATTCACCACAGAGGCAAAAAGCACCTTTTAAAAAGCAGACCAGTGATGTGCAAGGGTAATTTGGTTGCACTGCTGCCTCGATGCTATTACACAGATAAGCCACTTTGTGCTCATTTAATTTAGCTCATTAACTTCCTTGTTAATTTAGAGTAATGTGCCCATTCACAGCAGTTGCTTTTGTAGCTCCTCTAAGCTGCAGATTAATCTCCCTGTGCTCTGGCAGCTCTGAAGTCATTCAAGCCATATATATTTTACATTTTTATGAGCTGAGAGTGTTAAACCAGAATTGTCAAAACTATTTTTTTCTGAATTAAAGATGCTCTCAGGCATAACTGTCCACATCTGAGTACAAACCACTTCAGGTCGATGTGGATAAATAAAACCAAGATGTAGAACACCTGCTGGATCTCCAAGGTACACAAGACACTGGGAATGCACCTGTGAGCTCATTAGAGAAGTGATTTCTTGTGTGAAAAAGAGGAATCTAAACAGATTTCTAGCACCTGAACCCATGGCATGGCTCTGCAGTGAGGGTGTGGAATCCATCCCACACTTCCATCCCCAGCCACAATTGCTCACACCACTTCATGTGGCCACCACTCAAACCATTCTCTGCCACCCACACCAGGGCCACTATTTCCAGCTCCTTTTGTTCCATTAGGAAACTGAAATTTGGACACTAATCATGTTGCCACCACCACTAACAAGCTCAGTGACCATCACCTTGCTGCTCAGACACTGACCTCACAAACACATTGCCTCCAAAGCACAGCAGAGGAACCAAAGAAATCCTTACACCCTTTTTTTTCTAGCAAATTCCAGTGTGTTTGGCACTCTCAGTGTAACACTCCTTCAGGATCCTGCTGGAGCAAACACTTTGTCACCCCTCTCCAGAGCCCTGCTGGGCCACAGTCCACCCATTAACCCTTCCCATGGCTCAGAACTGCAGCTCAGACAGGTGTTGGCATGGGAAATCCTCCCAACTAGCTGCTAAGGTCTCCCCTGAGCCTCCTTCTCTCCAGGCTCAACCAGCCCAGGACCCTCAGCTGCTCCTCCCCACACTCTGCTCCAGACCCTTCCCCAGCTCCTTCTCTGGCCACACTCCAGCCCCTCAATGTCCTGCTGGGAGAGAGGGGCCCAACACATGTCAGGTACTGCTCTGTATGACCAAAAATGGGATGTTTCTTTACTCCTGAGCTGTTCCTTCCAGACAGGCTGGTTAGCAACTTCTCCTCCCTTTCCATCCTGTAACACAGAGGTCTGCAAATAAACAGTAAGGAGATAAAAAAGGTAGGAGCTGTGAAGTTACAAAGCAAGGAACTATTTGAGGAAATCATTATGCTGAACTGTAATGTAATGCTCTATTTTGGGGATCGTGGTATTTGCAGGAGAATTTAGAACCTTTGTGGCTTAATGTATTAGCAAATCCAAGTGAAGGTTCTATTTAAAGACAGCAAAAAAAACAAAAGAGTTAATCTCAAAAGCAACCACAGAACAAATCCAGCTTCTTGGATAATAGCTGAGAATAAAAGAAAATCAAATCGAACAGCTATTTTAATGACACTCCTCTTCAATAAAGTCCTGAAGGACAATATATTCCCAGGAGAACCTCAGCACCACCTTCTGAATAGATGCTCTCCCTGGTGGAAATCACCATTCTTCCCTCCACAAGTTTTCTTTTTCCTCTTTTGGAGTCAGCTTCAAACTTAGCAAGAACTTGTTGGCAAGAAAGCACATTTTGGCAATTTTAGGAGTAAAAAAAAAAAAGAAAAATTCCTCCCCCCTGCACCCTTAACACATTTATGGGACTTTCAAATGTTCTTCCATACAGTTCTGAAAAGGTTTCCATAGTAACTGTCATCCAACCTGCCTTCTTGCTGTAAACACACTGCAGTGTCTCACTTCTACACCTTCATTCTGTTTTCACAAGGAAGAAAAAAAAAAGGACTAAAATACCCATCCCCTTCCTGCTACCCAGCTCCTCTGGCTGAGGTTTCAGCACTAACACATTTTGACTTGTTTACAGAGATTTCCTTGGTTAAGCTGCAATGGAAATAAACACCCTGGGAGAGATTAACATTATTTTGCAGCAAGAGAAGGGGTGGTTTAATTAGTCCTCCTTTAATCTCTCCTAACTGCGTGTGATTCTCTGCCAAGAGACTTGATACTGGTAGCAAATTAATTGCTGCAAGTGTCAGGAAAGTTGGAAAACTGAAAATTAGGATACTGGGATGGATTTGACCACGCTCCCAGTTTCCTGCAGCTCTCATTGCCAACCCAGCTCCCAGTGTCTGCCCCATTTCATCACCTCCAGATGCAGGGGAAGAGTTGTAAAAGTAGAAAAATCCACTGATGTTGACCCAACTGGACCTACCTGCCAATCCAAGCCAGGGCTGGGGTGGCAGTGCCTGGGTTTGGAGACCCCACCAGAGCTGCAAGGCCTCTGGCAAGGGCATTTTTCCTCAGTGCAGGTCCCTGCACTATGCTTTTTTCCCTTCCTTGCTATCACTCTTTTTGTTCCATTAGTGGCAGCAACACTTGTCCAGGCAGCACTCCAGGAAGCTGGTGGTTGTGCCAGAGTCACCTATAAAAATGGAGAATAAAAGAGGACAAACCAGAGTTGTTATTGCTGGCTCCCAGCTTCTGAGAGCAGCACCTTCTGCTACCACTCATGAAACCAGGCCAGGGATAACAACTTTTTCCACACAAGTCACTATGATTCAGCTGGGAGCTGAAGGTGAAACTTCCAGATCTTATAAAAGTTCTGCCTTTGCCATCAGATTCTTGCTTCTCTTCTGCTCAGGCCCTCTGCTAACTATCAACTGCTGCCTTACAACAAAAGCCTTGGCTAAACTGAGTACATCTGATTATTTAAGGGGAAACTCTTGTACTTTGGACAGCTGTATGGATTATTAGATCAGCTCTTTACTGAAGAACTCCCTGGAATCTTGCAGCAGTGAGGGAAAAGTGATGAAGCCTTTGTCTCCTGGTGCAGACACCCAGCCCGTGCCCATTCCAGCACCTTCAGTCAGCAAGTGACTCTGGAAACTCCTCTTCATGCAGTTAGACACACTGAATTTCTGCCAGTTCAGGCTCCTTGGGCAGGGAATCTGCAGCCCAAGCTCAAAAAGGAGTCCCAAGGAGGTGAGAGAAGAGTGCAGAGGCAGAGGAGCATCAGTCTCCTTCCCCAGGGCTCGCTGGCTGCGGTCCCACGCAGGCTCTGGCAGACACACCACTCCTGTCTGGCACTCCACAAACAAGGCAGGGCTTGGAGGACTTCACTCTTGGACTTGAGTGTCCAAATTCCACTGTAGCCTTGGCTTCAGAAACACGAGCCCTTCTGGGCCAAGGTCCTTCTGTGACTCACTTCAGAGCACGTAAAGCAAGAGAAAATAATTACCTCTCAGCACACAGGCTGGCAGAGCAACAGGAATCACCCATGGCACTGACAGGGCTTTTCTGTAGGTGGGGTCCACGGCAAAGGAGGGGCACTGCACAGCAAAAAGACCCCACAGACACCCAAGGAACTGCTGGAGGAATTAATATTCCAACCATCACTGAAAGTCTAGTGCAGGCTCCTTTGCAAATCCCAGCCCTCACTGGAATTCTCTTTAAAAACAAATGGAACGGGTCGCTAGGAGCTACCAACACTGCAGACTCAGCTTTGCACTTGTGCAGCCTTTTGGATTACCTGAGCTCTCTCCAGCCAGATCTGCACCCTATTTCCCCCCCCTTTTCCAGCCTGGCTGCCAGCTCTCCACCCCAATCTGCACTCTGACAAACACACTTTCTGTCCTCACCACCATTTCTGGGTCACTTTACAGAATAAAGCCTCTGAAAGCTCCAGACCTCATTTTGACCAGTTATAGTCACGACTGCCACACATCTGAGTATCTCATAAATTCTCATCTGTCCTCTCTCCCTGCCAAGGGCAAGGGTAAAGATAACACTGCATGGCTTAAGTGGCCTTATAAAATGTTCATGGGCAAGTTGTAACATACTCTTCTTTCCAAATCACATCTATTTTTTTTTTTTTTAATTGAGGGAATGGCATAAACAAGTGAAAAAACAAATGGTCTCACTTCATTCTCAAGCAGCATATTCTGCAAACAGCATCTATCTTGGGTTAGGCCAGCTGGGTTCCTTCCACAGTTACATCCAGGGAGAATCAGAGCACAGTGCTCAAAACCAGTGTCCAGTCAACCTCTTGTCAGTCAATACAACCCAAAGGCAACACTCTTTTGCATTTCAGCAGAACCTCTTGTTTTGTTTTGTTTTTTCCTGGAAGAAAAGCTCCAGGAAATGAATACCAATTCAGTTTCAAAAATGAAGTAAGTGGGAAAATGAAGGGTCATAAAATCTACCAGTTACAGGGAAGGAGGATAGAGGCTGTGAGGCCAACCACTCAGCTTATGATCTTGGTCCACAGGAAAATAATAATGTGCAGGGAAGGTGGTGGCAGCAACACAGGCAATAAAACAGAAGAGCAATGGTGCAGCTTCTTACAAACCTCAATCACAACTCTTATCAGGTTTTGGTTCAAATGAAGTTTTACCTTTACCAGCACTACAATTATTGCTGCTGGGCCAAGGGTAGCTGCCAGGGTTTGAAGCTGGGATTTTGGCACAGCTCTAGATCTGCTTTTTCCCCTGGGATTATTCCATAATCCTCATTCCTTAGCTCTTCTCATTCCTCTGAGAATAAGCAAAGTTGTCCAGAGCCCACAGATCAAGAGCAGTTTGTATGTCCTAGAACAAGAGTGAAGATCCAGCAGTGAGGTGCAGCTCTGCCAGTGCTTTTGAAAGGAAAAACAGAGGTTAAATGCCCCTCAGCACCAGAGCAGGCAGGTGAGAGCAGACTGAGCCAGTGATGTGTTTTTCTTTAGCCCTGTTTAACCTCTTTTATATGCAAACTAACTATTCTGATATTGCTCTACAGGAATAAAAACCAAACCCACAACGAGGGAGCAAATCCTCAAGTTCCAGACCTTCTGCTGCCCAGAGAGATCCCTCCACTGTGTGTGGAGATGGGCAAAGCACAATCCCAATTCCTCTTGACACGTCAGGCACTTCCACAGATGCTTTTGCCACGTGCTGACAGCTTCTGGCTGAATTCCAGCTTTGATGGTACAGTCAGAGTTGAACAAATCAAATCCTGGCTGGAACTTCACCTCTGAATTTTAGGGAGAGCACCTGGATGAGTTCTACAGGACTAGGAAATAAACAAAGCATCTTATTTGATGTTTCACACCAACTGCCATTAAAATTTCCATGGAGTTGCACAGTTTCCACACTGAAAGCCATTTTCCCTTCATGCCTAAAAATCCTGCCTCTTGGCTGTGTATGTTGGGATTTGGTTAGCAGTAAAAAAATCAAACACTGCATTTTCTTTAAGGGTAAACCTGACAAGTCAGCCAGTTTTCCAACAAATTGCATTCCAAATCAGAAATTTCAAGCTGAAAAACAAACAAACTCACGAGTTTTAAAACATATGTCAATACCATATGGAAAATTGAGACCTTTAGATCTTTTAGATTGTTGAGAAAACCTCTAGGAACCTGACAATTCCTGTTACAACACCCAATCAGCCAGAAAATTAAAGGAAACTGAGACAGAGTGATTTCCATCTAGCAAGTTACCCACAGAACTATACTTTATATACAGTTTATTTCACTAGAGATTTCATTTTATACATAGTATAAAGGGGTATCCTGATATCACACATATAGTTATTTTACCATACTGTTTAAGAACCAATTTTGTACATAATCCAGTATTAAGTACCATATTAATTAAAACAAAGTGATTTTCTTTTCTTTTTTTTTAAAAAAAACCTACAGATAAATGGATGTTTATCATATGCACAGTGCAAGAATGTTTTGATATGGTTGCAATCACAAAATGTGAATCTAAAAACACAACACTGGGATTTCAAACTCATTGATGATGATGATGCCCTGTGTTCTAAACAGATTGATTCAGCTTTGTTTCAATTTCCACGCCGTGTTCAATTCCAGATAGAGAGCAGCAGCAGCTTATCATTAAGGTTTCAAAACAAAAGACACCTTCCACAGTAACCCAAGTTGTACAAAACACTGTTTTATCCCTACTCCTGATGCTGACAGTGTCCTAAGGAAACAGAAAATGGCCCAGATTTCATTTGGAATTATCTGCTCAAGAAATTCTTTATCGCTTCCCACACAGGAAACCTCAGAGGGTGATGGAAGAGGTGAAGATGGAGAGGTTGCTGGGCAGAATTCTCAGGGTTTTAGTAAGGGAGTATGGGATTTCTCCTCTGCCAACAGGAAGAAAATACTGTAATAGAAACCAGGTTGTAATATTTACAGAACAGAGTTGTGGAAAAGAACACATTGGTCATGTAAACACGTCAGAAACTTCTTCATTTTCCCTTCTGCAGAGCCGGGCAGTGGATGAATCTCAGCTCCTAGGAACCAGGGGGTCTTCCTTGGAAGAACCACTTCACCATCCCAGAAGCACGTGGTGGCTGTAGAGAATCACTAGCATGTTTTCTCCCCTCCCTCCCTCCCTCCCTCCCCCCACAAGTTTCCAGTTCAATAAATAGTAGAAAAATAATCCTTTAGTTAAAAATCTCGAGCTGCATCGTCCCGCGTCCCACGCAGCAGCCGGGGCAGCGCCGAGCCTTCCACACACAGAATGAGGCACAGAGAAACCACCAGCCTTTCACCCCCCCCTGCCAACAGCTGGCACCTCTTCAGTCTTCAGCTGCACAGATTCCCGCTCCTCCACTTCAGGAAACTGGAGCATCTCTGGCTCTCTCACACTCACTCCCTGCTCAGAACAGGCTTCCAGAGCTTCAGCCGCTGCGTGAACCGCCATCCCCATCCCTGGAGGTCCAACGTGCCTCCTGCTCCTCTGTTTCATGAAAGCCTATGGCAGGTCCATTCATCAAACCCATTCCCCTTCCATGGCAGAGCCAACCTCACACGGATCAAACCAGAAAGCTTTTGACACCTGTTTCCTCAGGGAGTTCCTTAAATGGCTCCTGGTGAAAAGCACCCAAGCGAGGCTGCCCGTGGCCACGCGGAGCGTCGCTCCCAGCGCTCCTCAGGCTGCTGTTATCAGCACTCTGCATCCACAGTGTGCACGGTGACTGCAGCCTGCAGGTGGTGGCTGTGGTGGAGGGTGGGGTGGTGCAATCTGTAGTGGTGAAACTTGTGACTCAGCAGAGCAGCAGTCTGAGGAGGTGTGTCCAGGTCCAAGTCTTCATCGTGGTTTCCGACGTCGACGCCGGCCGACAGCGGGTCGTTGTTGCAGGGAGGGTTTTCACTGTCTTCCTGAGGACTCATGGTGCTGTAGCCTAGAAAACAGAGCAGCAGGGCTCAGAATTAAATGCAAGACTAACAAGTCAATACTCCATTGTGCTGACTGCTGCACCCCTCGTGGAATCAGGGGCAGTCAGCACTCAGAATAAACCAATTCCTTTTCTTTAATGAATAGAAAACACCCAAACAAAACTGTCTTCTGCAAATTCATAATGGATCCCTTTGTCTTTGTTTAGAAACTTCAGGGATCTGTGGCCTGTACCACATCAGTTTTGTTTTAAACACCAGTGAGCCTTCCCCAGAGCTAAAGAAATCCACTCAATCCACCCAAGACGTGGATCTTGCAGCAGGTCCATTAAGCCAAAGAGTACTGACCCATCCAGCCAAGCACAGACACACAGTGCAATGAACTCCAGGCTCTCCTTTGGCTAAAATACCTGCTGCTGGAGCCTGAGAAGTTAAAAACACCCAGATCAGTCATCTCTAGGAGGAATGAGCCATCACACTGGGATATGCCAAGGAAATGACATCACTAGAAAGCCAGCTAACCCTCAGCAGGCAAGGCCATGCTTTCTCAGTGAGGGAGCTGCCTCCTAACAGCTCCTGTGGAGATTTACTGTCCCTTTCTTTTCAAGCAGATTCTAGCAGTCACTCTGAGATTTCAATTTACCACTCAAAACCAGTTTGCAGTACAAACAAAACCTCCTCAGCATTTCTAAAGGCAAAAACAGGAACAAAATCCATAAGGAAAAAAAACCCCAAACCTTTAGTCAAAAAAAGAATCACTGGAAAATTCTGGCTAAGAGCTGAAAAAAACTACCCGTTGTTCTGGGCATCTCAGCCAGGTTTTCATCTTGAGACACCTAAAAGAAGCCAGTTAAAAATATCAGGCTCAGCCCCAAGGCTGGTTCTCATTTCCCATGCTCTGAGTCATGGTTTCTAGCTGGCAGAGAGGAACTGGGGAAGAAAGAGTGGGCAGCCCTTTGAAGAAGATGGAATTACAGAAGCTAAAAATAGGAGCACACATTTCAGAAAGAGCTAACCAGTTACTCCAGTCAACATGTTGACTGGAAAGATGGGGAAGGATTGTCTAGGACTGTAAGAAATGGGGCAAAAGGAGCCTTAGTCTGGCAAATCTGCCTCAGCACAGGTAATCTGGCCCCAAATCCTGGGTAATACCTCCTGGAGCAAGATTGTCTCTGACATCTGTTCACCCACCTTCCGAGGCTTTGGCCTTTGGATTTCCTGCCCCTCAGCAATTCCATCAGTGCAGCCACTGTCTTAATAATTGAACAGCTCTGCTGTAACCTACCCGGCCACTGCCACAGGCAGCTTGAGCTGCCATCTGGGGCAGATCTACTTGTCTAACCCTCCTCTGAATTCAAATTAAGCCTCCTCATGAGTCAACAGCATTACACCCTTCTAGCAGCTTTCCAGATTTAAGAAGACTTAGTCTCAGGGGCTCCAAGTTCTCTGAACCTAAACAGGGATGAACTGTGTGTGGCAGACACGTGTGACTCAATACCCTGTGTTGCTGTACAGTTACACAGTGTTCACCATTATATGATTAAAGGACACCTAAGATGTCCTCTGTGGTGATGGTGGGGGCTAAATGGGCAGCAGAAAGGAGGCACAACAACGATGAGCCAGAGAGTGCCCAGGTGGCCAAGAAGCCACCAGCATCCTGTGCCAGCACTGGGGTGGGCAGGGATTGTCCCTGCAAAATCAGCTGGTGAGCACAGCACCAAAGCAGCTCCACTACCCCCTGCCATGGCCAGCACCCTCACTGGGCAGCACTGCCAGCCCAAGGGTGTGATAAGGAGCCGGTGGGGGGTGAGTTTGCCTCGGGCAGCTCCATCTGCAGCGCACCAGGCAGTGCCCATGCCCATCCCCTCACAGGGCAGCACCCATGCCTGTCCCCACGTGGGGCAGTGCCCATGCCCGTCCCCACATAGGGCAGTGCCTGTGCCCATCCCCATCCACACACGGGGCAGCGCCCATGCCTGTGCCCATCCCCGTGTGGGGTGGTGCCCATGCCCATCCCCATCCGCATATGGGGCAGTGCCTGTGCCCATCCCTGTGTGGGAAGTGCCTGTGCCCATCCCTGTGTGGGGAAGTGCCTGTGCCCATCCCTGTCCCCACGTGGGGCAGTGCCCGTGCCTGTGCCGTTCCCCACATGAAGCAGTGCCCATGCTAGTGCCCATGCCCATCCCCACACAGGGCAGTGCCTGTGCCAGTGCCCATGCCCGTCCCCACACAGGGCAGTGCCTGTGCCAGTGCCCATGCCCATCCCCACACAGGGCAGTGCCTGTGCCAGTGCCCATGCCCATCCCCATCCCCATCCCCACACAGGGTAGTGCCTGTGCCCATGCCCATCCTCATGTGGGGCAGTGCCTGTGCCAGTGCCCATGCCCATGCCCATCCCCACACAGGGTAGTGCCCGTGCCCATGCCCATCCCCACGTGGGGCAGTGCCTGTGCCAATGCCCATGCCCATCCCCACACAGGGCAGTGCCCGTGCCCATGCCCATCCTCATGTGGGGCAGTGCCTGTGCCAGTGCCCGTGCCCATCCCCACGCGGGGCAGTGCCCATGCCCGTGCCCATCCCCACCCGTGCCCTTACCGTGGTCGCTCTCGGTCCCCGACCGCCCCCAGTAGCGGCGCCTGCGCTCGGGGCTGTGCGCGTGCCGCTCGATCACCGCCGCGATGAAGCGCGTGTTGCTGACTGCCAACACAAACACCGCGTTAGAGGAACGGCTCTGCCCGCTCGGGCCCACAGAGGAGGCTTAATGCTCAAAGAAGAAGGTGTTTGGGGTGGAAGGGACCTCAAAGCTCATCCAGTTCCAACCCTGTGCCATGAGCAGGGTGCTCAGAGCCTCATCCAGCCTGTGTTTAAACACTTCCAAGGAGGGGGCTTCCCCCACCTCTCTGGGCAACCTGTGCCAGTGTCTCACACCCTGATGGGGAGGAAATTCTACCTCCTTTAAGGTGTCTGTCAAGCGACAGAGGAGTGAAGAGGGGGTGTAAAGGGGTGGTGTTTAAGTGTGGAACAAGATCCCAACCCAAATTCATTCATCTCCTCAGCTCGGATTGACAGAAGTTACTGTGCCAGAGCTGAAGGACTTGGGGCAGCACCAAAAACCAACCAAGAAAGCTTGGAGAAGCAGCAGATGCAAGCCATGAAACTCAGATACTTTGCAGTCTTTGCACATTGACACAGTTTCAGCTCTTGGGTATCATCCTAGTTCTGTTTTAGTTGAGAGCTCAGAGAGAGGGCTCTGGTCTGACTCCGGGGCTCTCCTGGAGTTCAGGTGCCCTGGCTCAGCACACAGCACACCAGCATCACAGGCAAAGGGCCATTTTTCCTTTGCTGAAGCAATAAGCATTCCAAATTGATGCAAATTAAGATTTACTGCCATGTTTGTTGATGACTGATGCCAGACTTGGCCTCTGCTTTCCAAGGCTGAACAAAGGCAGGAGTTTTCCGTGGCCTGTACCGTCACCATTGCCATTTTTAAGCTGGCCAGAGCTACCTCTGGAAGTGTTCATGATGGGGAGGGGTGTAAAGGGCCACCCTCCTCCACACATCACTGAAATGAATCTTTTACAAGTAAAAATGGTAATTTTTTCAGCAAGAGACTCAAGGTGCACTGGAGGTTACAGATGAAGTTCAAACAGTGTCCTCATTTTCTGCTGCTAATCAGCACTGGGCTTCCTCATCTATTTTGAAAACAAATGACTCATTTTAATCTAATTTTCTTTTACAGGAAAGTGGTTTGGTACTTACTGATTCCCCTGTCTTCATGGCTGTCATCATCCCTCTCATCCCTATCATTTTCCAGGTTGGACATACGCACTGACATTTCTACACACCATGAAAACACAAAAATGCAACTGGTAAGAGAAACATTTGGGATCATTTCCTAAAGGCTGCCACCCTGCTAATACAGTGGGAGCACTCTGAGTTCCCACATCAACACACACAGTCTGAGCTTGGTGTGCCCTTTATCCCAAGGGGCTGGGGGTACCCTGAAAACAAATCACCCACTTTCCCCAGAGGAGAAGAGAGTTTAGGGTTTGGAGGAAGTGAATTGATCCAAAACAGAGTATAATCAAATATAGAATTAATTAGCCTGGATCACACCACTCACCTCCATCTTTCCACCACTATCTTTTCCATTGTGTCTCAGAGCTCAGGGGTTTATCTATCTGTAGACAGATATCCCATGACAAGGGCCAGAAGTGACCTTAGCATTTTAGCTCTGAAGATGCAACTTCACCTTCCTGCCAAGACCTGCAGGTTATGGTTTTTGCTCAGAGTCCCCTCAGACAGCAGCAGGTCTGGCTGCACCCAGGAGAGGGCAGCAACACACAGCACCCTGGATGAGGCTTTTAGAAAGGATGGCAAAAAGAGAAATAAAACAGGGTGAAGCACTGAAATGAAACCGAGAAAAGAGGAGTTTGATTTATTTTTGTTTGGTCTTGTGGGTTTTTTTTTTGGTTGGTTGGTTTTGCTTTGTTGCTGTTTATTTTTTTCCTTTAATTCCCACCCTACTATTTCTCTCTCAAGAGTTATCAGCTTACCCTGGGCAGCCAAAGGTGACATGTGCTGGTGACTCCTCCGATGTATCTGGTGCCGATAGGCGTACACTGCTAGGACAAGCACCATGATGCAACCCATAATACCTCCTGCCACTGGGCCCACTGGGGCACTTTTGATCATGTTCAGGGTGATTACTTCATCTCCTAAACCAACAGGGACAAAACAGAGGGGGGGAAAAATACCCCCAAACAAACAATAAATGCTCTGCAGTAAGGTTGAAATCAACATCTCTGAAGATCTTTCTAGGTGCTGAACTGGGCACAGGCAGGGCAGCAAGCTTGGAAGAGGAGAAATTCAGAGGACACCTCTTAAAAACAGGAATATGTAGCCATACATCAGTAATGTGATACCCACAACAGGCCTGATGCTGCTACTTGACTGCACAGTGCACTAATTTACCACTAAAATAAGAGCTATGTGCACATGAAGCGTGCTCTGCCACTGCAGTGCCTGTCACCAAACACAACCAGTTAAATGCAGCAGGATGGCAGAGTTACCTATTGCTCCCAAGTCGTCCACATATGGGCTCTTGGCTCCCACAATGCCACCAAAACATTCCTTCTGAGGGGCACAATAGGACTTATCCAGGTGGGTCTTCCCATCGCTGTCCACCATGCACCACTCACAGTCCAGCACACCAAAGCAATCCCTGAAAATGAAAACCAAAAGATCATGTTTACTCTGCAGAGCAACACTTCTCGTGTGGCACAGCTCAGTCCATCTGAGACCTGAGAGACACAGGGAGGTCAAAATCACCTGTAAGCCCTCCCATCATGTTTGGCCACAGAAAACTGCTCATGAAGACACCCCAGTACCACCAGGGAAGCTGCATCTCCAGAATGCATCTTCCCAGTCTGTTTGCTTTGGTTTTCTTCCTTCACTCAGCCTGAGCAAGGGGAAAACTTCCTCCTGGTAACTCCTCCAACATTTCCTATTCCTCCTCCAAGAACCATGGTGAAGTCTGACTACGGTTACACCCTTTTTCTGCAATCCTTTGGAAGATGGAATAAAGGATTTGGAAAGCCTGGTCAGAGCACAGTGTGTTCCAGACATCTCAGTTCCCTGGAGACTGCCCTGAACTAGCAAAAAGTCCTCAGGCTTCTCTGCATAATGCCAGGAGGGGAACAGAGGAAACTAGAAGCTGACTGGCTGTGATCTGACATCACTAAAACCACCTCCATGCAAGTCCTCTCTGCTTTCTGGCAATGCTTCTGCCCAAGCCTGTCTCTGGAGCAAACACAACTATCTGCTTGGCTGAAAGGAAGGATTTGTTGTCCTTTCAACAGCAGATCTTCCACTCACACAACCCTCAGTTCCCAGAGTCACCAGTTTGTTTGCTGTGAATGGTGGTGGGCAGCTCTGAGGGCAGTACTGAGGAGTCTTCTGTTCCTGCACTGCAGCATAATGTGGAAAGTCTCCAGAGGAGACTCCACAACCTCTCTGGTGAGTCTGCTCCAGTGCTCTACAACCCTTACACTAAATAAGTCTTCTTCCTTGTGTTGAGGTGGAACTCTCTGCTCCAACTTGAACTCATTGCACAAGTGAAAAGAGGCTGCCCCTGCCTTCCTGCCACCCAGCCCTCATGGATTTATAGACATTCATTAGATCCCTCTTCTCCAGGCTAAATGGCCCCAGGTTTCTCAGCCCTTCCTTGCAAGGAAAAGGCCCCTTCATCATTTCATCATCCTTGTAGCCTCCACTGGCCTCTCTCCAGCAGCTCTGCCCCTCTTGGAACTGGGGAGCCCAGACCCGGACGCAATACTCCAGGTGAGGTAGTACTGACTCTCTGCTCCTCACTGGGGCAGAAAGGGACAAGGAACTCCCTTGCTCTGCTGTTTTCACTCAGTTATGTCAAGAGCTCTGCCAGCCTGGGGGCAGGAGCCAGCTGCCCTACCCGCTCTCAGTCCTCTGGCTGCACTGGGTGTTGATGCACTGGGGGAGCACGTCCTGCAGGCTGGGCTCGATGGCTGTGAAAGTCATGGGCTCCTGGTGGACTTCACAGCTGGGATTCCTGCAGTGGGACAAAAAGAAAAGCCTCGTGTTATAAAAGCAGTCAAAGCAGCAGCAAAACCCATCATTTTTACCTGTTATGTATCATCTGCTAAATTACTCTTAAAAAACTGGCTATTCTACCCTGTGTCACCTCTGAGTTTGAATGAATAATTTTGTTAACTTCCACCACATGCTGTCCCATTAGAGGAGGTGCTGTCCCATTAGAGGAGGTTCTTTCTCAAATCCAGGGGCTCTGAGCACCCTGCTCTAGGGGGAGGTGTCCCTGCCCATGGCAGGGGGTTGGAATCAGAGGAGATTTTTAAAGTCCCTTCCAACCCAAACCATCCTGTGATGCAATTCCACGATCCTCACCTGCTCTCGGCGTTGGTGAGGTTGCCGGTGCATTCGTTCACCTCCAGAGGGCACTCACAAGGACACTCACACTCGTTCTGTTCCATTCTGTGGGGGCAGAAAAGGCACAGAGAAGCATCAGAAACTGCACGATGATTGTGACCCCCTCAGGGCAGCTCTGTAAGAACCCTTCACCCTGGAGAAGGATGTTCTGGAGCCTTTCACCTCCTGCCAGGAGCCCTGGCATCACTCTGTTCTGCACTGGGCTGAGGACAATGTAGTAACAGAGCCTCTCTTGATTTGCTGCCCAGCTCCTGGAATCTAAAAAGACAACTCCTGGACACAAGGATCCTTCCTGCCAGTCCAACAATGATGCTGGTGCAGGGATAATGTGTCAAGCTCCAGGGTCCCCTCAGTGCAAAACTACATCAATCCACATAAAACTGTGGGTATAAATCTGCCAGAACACAGTTACCTGCCCCTGAGAAACTCCAGCTGCTGTGGTCTTTTATCTGCCCAAACACATCAAGAACAAACTGCCTTGTGTCTTAATATGCTGACAGCATGGCAGAGGAGGAGAAAGGTACAATAAGTCACCAGGCCTCCTACAAACAGCCAGGGTGAAGTCACTGCTCTGTTTTCACTTCAATTTTGCCCTGCAGGGTTTCATTTCATTTTGTGTCTGTCTTGACTCAAGAAAGAGGGAAGCAGTAAATGCCTGGCCCAGGCTGCTGCTGCCCCATCTCTGGCTCACCTGTGGCAGTTGAGGCACAGCCTGTCTACCATGCTGCAGGCACAGAAGGCAAGGGAGTCACAGGTCTCATTGACAATTCCCACGAAGGCATTGGTGCCTGGGATCCTTGTCAGCCTGTACTTGGAGCAGTGACTGCCATGCACAAGGTTTGTCAGATCACCCTGGGGAAAAGAAACAGATGGTGTCAATGGTGTGGCAAGAAAACTGTTGTTTTAGGAAGAATTTCCCTCTTCCTGGGAAGCCTACAGAGCTGAGGGAACACAAACACAGGGGAGCACCACCTTAATGGATAAGAAACCTATAAAAATTGTTCATCAACCTGTTTGAGCTTCCAAGCTGCTGCTGGGTGGAAAGACTTTGCTGAGGGCAGAAAAGAACATGCTTTGCTTGTAAACACACTGAGATGTGGCAGCAGCACTGAGGCCAATGTGCCACTGACAGCAGGTCTCTCCTTCACATCACCCACTGCCCTGTCCCCACTGTGCCAGCCTCCAGTGAACTCCAGGGAGAGGCTCTGCTCTGACAGGGAGGCACCAGCACTTGTTGAAAGCTTCCTGGCACACATACTGTAAAAAAATCCCCCCAGCACTGGATAGCTGTGATCTGTTTTGTAGGCAGGCTGATTTCTGAGTCCTATCTGCAAGCCAAAGCCTTACATTTTTGCTCTGTCCTAAGCAATTTCCTTCACTGTCAGTACACTTTCTGTTTTGCATTTCAAGCAGGGGGAAAATGACCAAGCCTGCTTGACAGAAATCAACATATTCCAATGTAGTTTTCAAATACAGGCTAATTTCCCACCTTCTCCTCACAGTAATAATTGAAAAGTATTATTTAAAGGGCTCCAAAGACAAAGCAGTCTGACAGTGGTTCTCTATGAACACTCACCCCTACCTCAGTAAATTCATTTATTGAGACACCTGGCTGACAGATGAGTGACCAGAGACTTGTCACAGGAGGACACTGACCAGAGCTGGAAGCCAGAGGTCAGGTCAGAGGATTCAAACCAAACCAAAATCCTGCTGGAAAGTCTTCACCTACCAACAGAGAACTGCTCTTCTGATGATGCTGGCTGAGACTCTGCAGACACCAACCACAGCTGGCCAGTGATCCCATCCCTAATCCCCTGTAGGTCAAGTTGTGTGAGCCCAGTTGTGCAGCCCACCCTGTGCCTGGAGGGGGTGAGGAGGAGCAGCCAATCCACAGGGCACGTTGGCTCCCTGCCACCTCTGCTGGGCCTGGCACCACTTGGCCTTCCTGCCAGAAGAAACCCAACCCGACCAAAGTACATTGAAAAGCAAAATAAAGCAGCCAACCCCACTCACCACTAAGCTGGTATTAAATTTATAGAAGCGTTGAACTGTCCTGTCACTGAAGCTGTTGCAGAGGTTTTTCTTGACAAAGTTTGGGTGGTTCAGAATGTCGTTTGCCACCAGAGGCTCCTAAGTGAGAGAAGGAGGAGTTGATGCCTTTGGAAGCAGACAGGAACAGCAGCTTCTCTGCAGAGAAATTAGAAAAGGTGGGAAGGAGCCCCAGAAGAAAGGAGCCAGACCTTGTGAGTGATGTGCTGCTGCTCCACTGGTGCATGTCCCTTGGGGTCGATGAGGGTTGGGTGTGCCACGAGGTACCCTCTGTCCTCCATGATAAAGCACCTGCCCACAACAGAGCACAAAGCCTCCCATTAGACCCCCCTTGGAGAAAGAGAACATCATCTTCTGTCTACAGCTAGAGGAAGGGCTGTTGAAGGCTTCCATTTATTAAAATAAAAGGGTTCTTAAACAAATTCACTGCAAAAATCTCCAAATTGTTTTGGTTTTTTTTTTTTGCTGCCCCAAAGTGGGTTCTGCATTAGAAATTCACATAGTGATGTTGCATTTTCTCTTTAGATACCCACATACCCAAAGCAAACCAGAGGAGCACTGGGAGGATGACAGAAAACCACTTCCCTTCCCAAATTTAAGGTTGAAAAACAAACAGCCACCATGCCCAAACCATGTTATCAAGGCACTCCAGATCCAAACCAGAGTCTACCCCAGGCCCCACCACATGATTAAACAGAGATGCACAAAGGTCTAAATAAAATTAGATACTCCAGATGAACTCAGACCAGTGCTGTGCCATGTGTTTCTGAGAAAAAAAGATTACAAAAGTGAATTTGAATAATCCTAGTTAAAATAACCAGAAATAAACCACCATTGTGACATGCCCACAGAAACTGAAGAGGCCAAACAAAAACAGGAGAGAAATGTTTTCATTAACAGTTGGACTCAATGAGCTGAAAGGTCTCTTCCAACCAAAACAGTTCTATGATTCATTTAATAAAGAATGGGTTTTTTTTGCCCAAATTTCAGCACTGTCTAAATAT